>JASAOM010001040.1:0-115563 GCA_030849085.1 Borovskyia barvae
CGCAAGCCATGAAAGCGTAGAAGTTCTTCGGCAGCGCCGAGCGAGCGGGGGCAGAGCGCGTCTTCAAAGAGGGCGTCGCGAAGTGACTTTGCTGGACGGCGTGGTGAGAAGGCCCCTTCTGCGGTGGTGTCGCCGAGGACCGCCCACCGTCGCCACTAAGCACGTCAGAACAGGCTGCCAACTCTCTGTGAGAAAGTCGCTCTGCACTGATGGCCCGCTCCTTGGCGTTACCATCACTACTATTTCTTGAGGTGTTGCCGGATGGGGAGGAGGCTGTATGCGCCTCTGGAAAGGGGGCCTCCATAGCGGTCGACTTCTTTGTTCACTTTTTCCGTGTTGAACCGCCCCCCCCCTCCCCTTCCCCCCCCCCCGGGCTGATGCCCCCTCTGAAGAGGAAGTGGAAATTCGAATGAGGAGAGGTCGAAGAAATGATTCAGAGAGAGAGAGAGACAAAACTGTTGGATCGAACCGAGCGCACAAACACTTTATATGTGTATATGTGCATATATCTTCGGCAGGGCTTGTGTTGGCGAGGAAGTGTTGAGCTGTGCTCGGAGGCAGCGGAGAAAGGGAAACAGTCGACGAGCCTAATCCAGAAGCTTTGTGTATATGTAGATATATATATCTTTATGCAGTAGTATTGCCTGTCCCCTTTCTCTCTCTCTCTCCCCCTCGCTGTGCGAGTAGTGCAACGGAGAGAAAAAATCAGACAAAGCGAAGGAAAGGCGTCAGAAGAGGAGGGCAAAAGAAGGCGGAGATGTCGGTCATCATCGGTGTGCACCGCTGGACTGCCACGCTCGAAGGAGGTGTGGCTGCAAAGGGAGAGAGGGGTGAGCGCAACACAATGCGGAAAGGGCCCTTTTCGTTTCATCGCTGCTGCTGGGTGGTGGTGCTCTTCATCCCTTTTCACCGGCGATGAATCCCAGAAAAAGATGCTCTCTCTCGCTCTCTCTCTCTCTCTCTCCACTTCCTCCTCCTTGCTCGCCCATGCGAGTTCGAATGACCGCACGTTAATCGGGCTATCACTGGGAGAAGTCGAGCCGGCGCGACCGATCAGCTCTCACACATTGAATGCGAAGAAAAGAGTGGAAGAGGGGGTGGGGAGCGGGGAGACAGAGGAGTCAAGGGGGAGGGGGGGAAGCAGGAGGGAGAGGTGCGATGGCAGCAGGTGACTCCGTTGTGCTCGTCCGTCGCACCGCCTTGTATGAATGCATCAACAGCGTGAGATGACTTCGCAAAGGCTAAAAAAAGAGAGAGAGAGACGTAGAGGGGATAAGGACAGAAAAGTGAGGGGGAGGGGGCAGTCGAAAAGAGCGGAGGGTAATGAAGAACTTCACGTGAAAGGGAATGAGGGGAGGGGGAGGGGGAGAGGGCCTATCACACCAAAGCGTCAAAAGAGAGAAGAGAGGCGCATGCGCAAAGGCGGGGAGAGTGCCGGGAGGAGTGGGTGTGTGTACTTTTTTTATTTCGAAAGGGGGATAGAGTTCTCCTCTCTCTTACTCTCTCTCTATATATATTTCAGTGTATGATTCCAGTTAACAAGGGACGCCGCTGATTAGAGGCGATCAGCGCGGTGGCGCGCAAGAGGCACACTCACAAAGATAGCGGGGAGGGAGGAGGCTTGTACAGATGCCACAACAAGGGAGATATAAGCAAAGTTAGCGAAGTGAGTCACATCACCGCTTCTCTTTTCTTCCTTACCGCCAACACAGAAATCCTCATGCGCAAGGAAGCTGTAAGTATGGGCCTGCTTCACTCCATCTTATTCTCTTCCTCCGCCCCGCTCCAATTCACACTTTTCTCCCATTTCCAGGCTTCCGATCGTCCCTCGCTGCATGCATTTTGCTACACGAGCATCAGCAAAAAGAAAAAGAGAGGGAGCCACGTGTGAAAGCAAGCAATAGCTCCTCGTACTGATCTCTCTCTTTCTCTTTATCTCTCTCTCTCTCTCTCTATATATATATATATAACGAAAGAGGGGCACACCCCTGCGTGAGTGTGTGTGTACGGTACCATCATCACTGGTGCATGTGGTGTAGGGTTGATAACAAGGGCATCATACTGTAGATAAGAGCGAGGAGGAGGGACGTGATTCGGGGAAGGGGCGTAGATGAAGAATCTGCGGCGAAAAAAAAAAGAGGGGAGGGGGGGGCGGGGGCGGGAGCGGTCGGGGCAGGGAAAGACGAGGCGATGAAATCCGGCGTTTGTGAGGGTCCTGCATACGTCACGTTCTGTAAAAGACGACCCCCCCCCCTCCCCTTCCCCCTTCCCCCTTCCCCCTTCCCCTTCCTGCCCCTGCGCTCTCCCTCTCTTTTCCACTACGAGACATCCCAATACACTACTGATGAGGGCGGCGCTGCGTGTGGCTATCGCCGCATCGCTGTACTTTTATCATAAAGCCACGGCGTACCTCGTCTTCGCGCTCTGGCGTGACCGGGAGGAGCCGCACATAACTACCCAAGAGTGGTGCGTCGTCCAAAGTGAGGAAGTACGGCATCCGCAATAGCTCGGCCGCTGAGGGACGTTGCTGCGGATCGAGTTGTAGCGTGGCACACAGCACGTCCATGCACGCTTGCGTCGGTCGACGATGCGGTTGATGACGGGAGCGCTGGAGCTCCGCCTCAAACCAGCCACGGAAGCCGTGGAACTGCTGGTAGAGGAAGCTAGGCTCGAAGAGCGACTGCAGCTTACCCCAGTTCGGGGGCTGGGGTGCCGCCCCAACTTCAGCCAACTTTCCTTGCTTCTCCAGCTGCTCCAGGGCTTTCAGGTGCTGGCAGGCGTCGGGGTGGTACACCTGGGCGGGTGGGAGTGGCCCCAGCACCTCGGTGATGCGGGAGAGCTGCTCCAGTTCGGTGGCAGCGGTGCGCGGCGGCTGTTGCTGCTGTGGCGCCGAGGGCCGATGCCGCAGAAACGGGGGCTCGAAGAGGTACATTTGAGCTAGCAAGCAGCCGAAGGACCAGATATCGACCTTCTCGTCGTACGCGGTGCTACCCAGGAGCATCTCTGGGGGGCGGTAGGCCAACGTGATCACGCTGGGGGTCCGCCACGTGCGTCCTCCCGTTGCAGTCGCGCTGTTCCTGGCGATGGAACACAGCCCAAAGTCTGTCAACTGCACCTCGCCGTCGCTCGTCACCAGGACGTTATCGGATTTAATGTCGCGATGGATAATGCGCATCTCGTGGAGTTTGCGCACGGCTATCAGAAGCCGTTTCATGACGTAGGCGAGCTCCGATGGGGCGAAGGCGAACTGCCGCCGGCACAGACCCGCGAGACTCGCCGTGGCATACGCGAACACCAACACAATGTCACGCCGACCTCGATCGTAAAGGAGGACGTCGCAAAGCTGTGACACCTCCGCGAGCGGATCGGTGGCCCCATCACCGCCCTGTCTCCCTGAGGTAGACTCCCCGCGCAGTCGCGCTTCGATTCGTTCCCGTTGCGCCTGAATATGGCGCAGGGCAATCACCTCACGCAGCGACGTTTGAGGAAAGCCCTGATGCGTGTTCAGCATTTTCAATCGCTTGAGGGCCACCAAGGCTCCGGAGCGCTTGTCTACCCCCTTAAAGACTTCGCCGTACGTGCCTTCACTGAGCTTTTCTTGGACTTCGTAGAAGTCCTTCACGACCCGCTCGATGCAGCCGAAGTCGATGGACGGTGGGGGAGCCGCTGGAAGGTTCACACCGGCGAACCGGTGACGTCGACAGGCAGCGCTTGGTCCGCCAGGGTACGGCGTAGGCGTCAGCGATCGCAGTCGTGGAAATCCACAGCTCTCTTTACTCGCATAGGAGGGGCTCGCTGCTGCTACGTTCGAGGCGCTACGCTGCTGTGACGTCGCTGTCGGTGGGTTCACGACGAGTGGAGATGCGACGTTGGGCTGGCTGACGGAGAGAGGGGCCGACGCAGAAAGGATGGGCGGTGGTCGTGGGCTGGTCACATCCGCTGACGCACCAGTAGCACCGTCGCCGCGAAGAGCCTTCTCGTGTAGCGGGGACAGCGCTGACGGGCCCTCCTCTTCGGAAACCGCCTTCACACCGCATGCACTTCGCTGATGGACTTCGTGATCCACCTTACGCAACGATCCTGCAGCTTTGATAGAGAGGGCAAGGGAAGCTGCTGCTGTGCCCACCGTCGTCGGAGGGGCTAGCCGAAGTACCCGACGGCCGCTATGGCCATCGTTCGGCGCATCTGCATCAGCACTGCGCATCACCCCCTCCTGCTGCTCCGCAAAAGTGGCCAATGCGGTGACAGTCGCAGGCGCGTGGAGAGAGAGGCGTAGCCGCTTAGGCTGTGGGATTTCATGCCCCTCCTGTTCTGACATCGCTATTGGGTGAAGGCACAGTAGACGGTGCGCCCGTGCCGGGGCGGTAGCGGTAGCGCTGCCCTTGCCGTCCTCTCCAAGGCTAAGCTGCATGGTTCGCGTCGCTGCCGAGCCGGTCGGGGCAGCCACGCTGGCCTGTTCTTGCGCCAGTGCCTTCCCGTGCGACAGTGGGGAGGACGCAGTGGACGCCACGCTCGTATAGAACGGCTCCTTCTGAAGTTTCTCCTCGTCCTCGTCGCCTCCCTGGCGCTCCACCACGTCGGAGAAGCCCTGTACTGTGCGCAGCTGACCGTCCCCACGCGGCTGTACAGCTCCCTCGCCTGATGTATGGGCGGCCACCCCACGTACCGCGGCATCCCGGTCGCTCACGCCAGAGCTGGACGTCAGTGGAGAGCTGCCAACGTCGCTGTCGGTGTTGCTTCGCCGATCACCACCACCGTCGGTACCCCTCTCCCCATCCTCGATGCCCATTGCCTTCAAGGAGCGGTGCGCTCTATCGGTTTCATCGGCTTCGTCCTTCTCTCTTGCTACCGTTGCCATCCTACAACTACGGTTTCCTGGCTGCTGTATGCGGCTACGCACGCCGTCCCCCTCAATAAAAAAAAGATGAATGGAAACACAGCACGATCGCTTCGGCCAGGTCCTCGATGTCGCGGGAGCAGAGCAGCGAATCCCACCGTCACACACGCGCGCAGACACAACCCAATGACTTTCTTTCTCTTTCTTTCCTGGTACGGGTGGGTATGTTGGGGTTTACGGGGGGCTCGGGCCGCTTTCGGTGGGAAGCCGTTCTCCAGTGCGTTGGGGCAGAGGAGGAGTGCCCCCCTCTTTTCTTTATCTCCCGCTTCCGCACTTCTGCACGCAGGCAAGTTCAGGCCCTTCCCTCTCCCACAAGAAAACCCCCCAAGACAGCCTTAGAAATACACACGTCGCTGCATGCGGGGGAAGGGCAGGGTAAGGGAGCGAACAGCAATGGAAGAGAGGAGCAAGAGTCGGGTAAACGTGAAGAGAAGAGGGATAGGACGTGGACAGAATCAGAGACGTGTGAACGAGAGGCGGGCCCCTACAGGATTCGTGGAGGACGGCCAGCACTGGCGTCGCGGTGGCGAAGTCAGGTAAGCGGAAACTCTTACCTGCGAGAGAATACAGGACCTCCAAGACGAGGGGGGCGGGGGGGGGGGGGGGGGAACAGGAAGAGGTCTGGGCAGAGGTAGATATGCAAGAACAGCCAGCATTCATTGCTACGATGGTTTCCAAGGACAGGAAAGCACCGAACTAAGCGCACACACACACAAGCACAAATAACACAAGCACGCGAAGGAGGCGCAAACAAGTCGACTCTCCTTGGCCCAACAACATGTGTTTGCGGGAAACGTGTCATGCATCGGCCCTCTTCTCTCCCCTCTCCCACGCCCTCCCTTTCTCTTTCGCTTCGCACCTTTTTAGCAGGAGATTCCACCTCCCCTCCGTGTTCCGCATTCCTTAACCGACGCAAGCTTGCTCACACAATGCCTCACCTCACCTCGGACCCTTTCGTATTCTCAACACATTCCTTCACTCACTGCTGCGGCTGCAACTCCCTTGACCTTGACAGTTTTGCTTCTCCCTTCTGCCTTTTCACCCCCTCGCTCCCTCTCTTTGCCCTTTCCCCTATCGAGGGCAGTCGCACGGGGGGGGGGGGGGGGAGGTGGCCTAAGGAGTACGTCATTCGATGTTCTCAGAAACGCATGAAAAGGAGCGACACGCCCGCTCAAGGGTGATACCCGTGACCGCCAAAGACGCTGGCGGAGCCGATGCCGAGACTCTCTCCTTTGGTGGTGAAACACATAGCAATGTCCACCACCGGTGGTGCTACGCCGTTGGCATCGTCGCCGCCTTCGTCGTCTTCGCCATCTCTGTCGGTGCCACTGTCCGGCAAATACGCGGCAGTCTCCCCAAAACGCTCTTGCAGCAGATCGTCCATCAAAATCTCCTCTGAAGTTTTTTTCCATGAAGTGCCAACCTGAGGCGCCCCCGCTGCTCCACACCGTCCCTGCCGCTGCTCCACCATGGAAGCGCGCGTGCTCACGATGGAGTCGTACACCACCTCCAGCTCATCGAGGGCGTGTACAATGGTGAGCGCGATGGCGATGTCCTCCTCCAGAGACGTTCCGCTGCGTAGCTCGTTGCTCGCACGGCGAAGAGCGGTGCTCGGCGCAGCCGCGAATGGTGCTATAGGAGTACCAGTTGCTTCCGGTTTGTCTCCATCCTCTACGGCACGACTCGTGCAGGGTGCCGCAGGAGGAGCCCCTCGGAGTTCTTGCACGACAGGCAAAACGGCCGCTAACATGCACCGATCCCACAGCGGCAGATCATCAAGGGTGTGTAGGGTGACGAGGTCGCGGATGCGAGCCGCGTACGCCTCCGACACGGAGCCGAAGGGCAGCCGGTGAGCTTCAAAGACGAACGTCATGACAGGCGGCTGCGGTGGCGGTGGTGGTGGTGGTCAGCCCGCCTCGACCTCCTCCTCCTTTTTTTGTCCTTCGTGCTCTCCGTCCCGTCTTACACCTCCGCACACACAAGCACACGAATGGGCTCTCCAACGCCCTCTCTCACGTCCTCCTGGAGGGGGGCCAACGAAAGGACGAAGTGAAAGAACAGATTAAGAATGGGAATGGATTCAGGTAGGATGAGAGATAGGACGACGAAGAGAGAGAAGAGGGGGAAAGAGAAAGAAGAAGAAGAGAGCTCAGCGAATGGAGGATCCCCCTGGCCTTGACCCCTCCATCTCCGCCTCCTCTTTTTTTCGAAGAAGACAGGAAAGCAGATCGGAGGAAGCCAGGATGCGATGGGGAAGGGGGCATCACCCATAGGACGATATTCATTACGACACGGTAGAATCAAGATCTCAGTTTGTGATTCCCCTCACCAACGTAGTTCTTGGTTTTTTTTGTTCGGAGCGAGTCCTCTCTCCTTTCCTTCCCCCTCCCTCCCTCCCCTCCGGTAACCGTTCCATCACAGAGGAACATCTCTGCAACGGTGCGTCGCTGTGAAAAGGAGGAAAGGGAGGGGGAGAAGCTTCCATGAAGAGGGACAGCAGCCATGCAAACGAAAACACCGCCAGCACCACTTCACTGCCTGAAGAGGTACATTTTTTCCCTTCCTCTTCTCTGTCTGAGCGTATCGCCTTTCGAGTCTGTGCGGGGTGGGAGAGGCGGAGAGAGGAAATGGGTGGGTGGTGGCAGGGCACACGGCGACGCAGCACAGGCCCCCCACCCGCCCCACGACACACACACCATAACGTGCACTCAGAGAGGCACCGCTCGAAGCGAGGCGAGGGAGAGGGGCGTGGCAGAATGGGTGGACTAGGAGGACCCCAAAGCGAGCGAGAGAGAGGGCGGGGGGGGGGGGGGGAGAAAAGGAGGGGATGGCGGGGGACCGAATACGTCCCCCTCTTTCTCTGCCGCTCGGTCGACCCACCCTGCGCTGCCCCTCCCTCATCACGCATCACCCCATTCCTTCGATTCTTCTGCCCATTCCCACGTCCCTCCGTGTCGTTCTACCGGCGTATCCACTTCCCTCGCGCCGTAGAGGGGCAGCTTGCTGTCGCCCTGGACATTCATCCCTGTCACCTCCCTTTCGCCATCCTCTAGTGAGGCGGCCACAGAGCGTGACCGCGAGGGACCCGCCGAAGAGGAGGTACGGGCGGCCACTGGCGGTCGACATCCCACTGACCGCGACAGCGAAGTCGCTGAGGCGGTCGCATCAGCGCCTCCTTCGAGGAATCCACCATTCCAGCAGGTGGTGGGGACATCGGCTGCCCCGTTGGGGCTCCAACCATTCGAACAGCTGCACGTTGGCGTCGCTACCGCCACTCCTGTTGGGCGGACCCATGCCGAAAGGGTTGATAGGGTAGGAGAAGGCGAACCTGCCTGGTCAGGCGACGCGACAGGCGACTTGGGCAATGCGGTGGAAACGAGGGAGTGAGCCCCTTGCCGCATCACGAGCGCCTGCATCATCGCCGTCGCCCGCTCTTTCTCCTGTGGCTGTCCCAGCCACGAAGTGGGACGTCCCGATTCGCCGCTGCTAAGCGGCTGTTCTTTGGCAGCGGCTTTGGATTTGCTAGTGTTGTCCAGCAGCTCCTGTTCGCGCTTGTTGAAGCTTTCTGCACTCTCCTCCTCGTTGTTTCCGTCTTCACGCGGTGGCGGGGACGCCGCGGACAAGGGGGATACGCTCACCATCCACGGCCGGCTGCTGCCCTCACGCATCCCCGAATTCCACATGGCAGTCACAGCCGTCGTCCCCCACGCCCCAGTCGTGGGCGTCAGCTGTCGCTGTGTGATCGGCTCCGCCGAGCACCCCTGAGGTTTTCGGGGATGTGAAGGGGTCTTGTGGGGAAAGGCAGGTGGAGAGCATGAGACTTCCTCGTCAGAGTGCAGGTGGGATGCTGCAGCACCGTCTTCCACCGGCTTGACATGTGTAGCGTCCGCAGCTGATAGAGTTCGGTGAGCGAGGGCGGCCTCCAGTTCTGCAATACGTACGTCTCTTTCCCGCAACGCCGCTTGGCATCGTCCCAACGCCTTTACACTTTCATCGTAGCAGTCACAGAGGGACTTGCACTGGAGGTACAGTTGTTGCGCCATTGTCTTGTACGTCGCAGCCTCCTTACGAAGCTGTGCCACTTGCACCGCCTCGCCATCACAGTCCTGCTGCGGCTGCGGTAGAGGCAGTGCTTTTTGCGAGCCCCTGTCGCTGAAGACAGTGCTGGCAGGGTAAGACGGGCCCGGTGGCGTCGGTGCTGGTGGCTGCAATCGCTTTCCTTTCTCAGCGACTCCCTCGTTCCGAAGACCCGTCGTTCTCCCCTCTCCCGCGACAGAGGAGGTATCTGACGAGCAGCTCATGTCCCGAGAAGGGTGTGCAGGCCACCGGTAGGGGGCGGAGACGCTCCGGTAGAGCAGCTGCGTCGATCCCCTACGCTCATGGGCAAGGGATCTTCCGCGGCGACGGCGAGCATCTTGCGCTTGAAGCAGCTCGTGTTCGCGCTGCTGCACTGGCAACGCACGGAGCACCACCTCGGGATTAACCGCCGTCGCCTCCGCACCAAGTCGAAGTGACGCCACGGTTTCGAAGAAGTCCTCGGAGCGGACGGAACAGCAGAGGAGCAGCACGACATGCACCGCTCTCGCAGGACGACGTGCCGTATCAGGCGCCTCTTCAGCAGATCCAGGATCTGCTGCCGGAGGAACAAGGAAAGGCTCCAAGATCGTAGTCAGTGCGCTGTCTTTGAACGGGGCATGACGCAGGGGGGGACGTCGTGGGAGCTTCGGTGTTGAGGCGGCCGTGCGGCTCCACTGCGTCGCCTCGGAGAGGACCCGGAACACCTTCCGCAGCGCCAGAAGACTCGCATTGATGCATCGCGTCTCCCGTAGACGCCGCGCTTGGGTCGCTCGTCGATCCTCCTCCAATGGCGGATGCAAAAGATAGCGGTGGTATGCGTGGAGTGAGGCAGATGCCGCGGTGGCGGCGCCACCACTATGCAGAGAGGAGCTGCCCGACTGCTGCGATGTCTCGAGGGAGGAACGGCTTGGTTGACTGTTCGTTCGAGAAAGGCGCACCGCTGCAACGCCGCCACCGATACGGGCTCGCTGGGAAGAACGGCGCCCTGGGATCTCTAGGTCGCTCCTGAGAGCTTCTGTTGGTACCGAAGTGGCAGGGCCGCGCTCTGACCCAGCCAAGTCCACAAACGCAGTCTCGTGCCGCATACGCCACACTTCTTCTCCTCGCCCTTCCTCCATTCCCGGGTAGCAGGGGCCATACACCTCTATGCAGAGGACAAGATGACCTCTCGATGAGCACTGATTGCGGGTGGTCGCGCATTCCTGGCGGAGGGAGAGAAGCTCATCCACCACCGTCTGCGCCTCCGCAAAGGACAAGCACCGTGCGTGTTGAAGGGAGTGCCGCACCTGCTGCTTTTCAGTGGATTTAAATTCGACCTTGAAGAAGTGCGAGAACGCCGGTGGTGGTGAAGGCGATCCTCGCATGGCGACATTATTTCTGCAGGCGGATGTCGCGCTCGAACGAGTTGCGTGACTTCCCAAACTAACGAGCTCCCCTTGCTTCACTCGCTGATATGCACTGTAGGAGTCGCCTCGATGCTCATTGAAGTAACGCTCGTATGCGGTCTGAACCGCCGTGGGTGGACGCTCTCGCTGCCCGCAAAAAGAGGATCGGGAAAGCACCGTCGGCACCGACGTTGTGCCGCCGTCGCTACTCGCAGTTCCACAGCTGTAGCGACTGGCAGCAAGCGCCACCAAGTCTGTAGTAACTTCGTTATATATTTCGAAGCAAGAAAGGTCAACGAACACCCCGATGTGGCTGTCCTCGTTGGTCACCCGTCTTCGATGCTCGCGGTTGTCTTCTCGCAGCTGTGGGCATCGCCCGTCGCGCGTGTCCCCGTTGTGGCCACGAAAGACATCGTGCAGGTAGCGGGGCACTACACCGGCAGTTGGCAACACCACTCGTCTGTCTTGTGTTCTTCGTGCAGTGCCACCAAAAAGACTATAGGTTTTTCCACTGGCGGTTTGCCCGTAGGCGAGGTAGATAAGGCGGGCGTGTGGGCCAGCGTCCCCCTGCAATGCTCTGCACGTCACCTCGTACAATTGCTGCTGCTGCTGCGGCGGCGGCGGTGCCGAGGCCTGGACCGCCTCCGATGCTGCAGCGGGAGACAACATGACACCGTCGCACGTGAAAGAAGCGGTACTGGAGGTGGCCGGATCGACCAAGCGGACACAGGTGGCCAGCGGGGAGGAACTCTTCTTTGAGGGAAAGGGGAGACAGGAAGCGGAGCCCGTCGCATGGTCCGGTGGCAACGATGGGGTATGCAGACGGATAAGGAGAGGAGTATCACACGAGCTCTGCGTGACGCCTTCAGCCACCGCTCCTGCTGACGACGCCACAGGTGGCAGCTGCGGTGGTGCAAATCGGCAGAACACCTTCATGGAGGGGAAGGGAGGGGGGGGGGGGGACGAGCTAGAAAAAAAATGCGTCGGCTTCGATCTTTAGCCTGACGAGGATAGGGGGGAAGAAAGTCAGGCGGGGGGGAGGAAAGGGAGCGGGGGCGGTGCCTGTGGAGGAAGGTGGACGAGCTCCGATGAAACCCCTTCGATGTCGCTGGTGTCAGCCAACACCTGGAAGGAACAGATGAGTACACGAAGAGGAGGAAGTTGACGTTGTTGTTGGGGGGGGGGGGAGAGGGAAAAACGAGGATGTGGGGAAGGAGAACCACCACAACAGCAAAAGCGAGACAAAGAGCGTGGACGTGGGCAGCGTTTTCGGAAAAGGGGCGATCACAGAGAGAGTGTGCATAAGAGGGAGGAGGGGTGCGTCCCTTGTGCCGTGAAGAGGGGCTGCACGGCACCAAAAACCGAAGTTTATGGCCCTCACCCCCTCTTCTCGTCGTCCTTTGTCTGTTTCCCTTTCCTCTCTAGCTCCTCTTTTATTTTTCTCTTTTCCATTCATAGGACGGTTCGAATAGCGACGGTGCTGACATGGCCGAGAGGCAAAACGACCTCCGTTTGTGTAGCTGCAGGAGCAGAATCATAGTGGTGTTGCCTTTTGTGGACCATGCGTCGTGAGAGAAAGGGAGAGAGAGAGCGCAGCGTTACGCGGTGAGAAAGCGAGTGAGAAAGCGAGTGAGTAGAAGGGAGGCGCACTACGTTGCCAATTATGAGTGTACCGCAAAACTAGAGCGAGGTACAAGGCAATAGTAAAACCTTGCAAGAAAGAGAAGTACGATATGAGCGAGGAGATCAATGAAGGTCGACATAGAAACCAGCTTCCCTCCTTTCACGGTCCCCCTAACTTCCATTTTCCTTCTCCACACGTTCTTGTCAGTGTGTTTACATGCGTGAGAGAGAGAGGGAGAGAGGGACCTTCAAAGATGAGAATCAGTTTCTTCTCGTTGTGTTTTACTCGGCTCCGGCCTACTTCGGGTTTCTCGACAGTTGGCGATCTTGCCTCACATATGTAGCGGCAACGTGGCTGCCTGCCGCGTCCACTTCAATGCAAATCGTTCTTCACCCACGTTGCCCACCCCCGCAGAGGCGCAGCAGACAAGCTCACCTGCAAGCACATTGGGGTATGTGAGGGATCGGGTGAGACGACGGATAGCGAGCAACACCACCTCCTGAATCTTTTCGTTTCCTTCGGTGAAGCAGCTGGCGTTGCCGCTGCCGGCGACTCTGCCGTGGGGTGGTACAGCCCTGGCACCGTGAAGTCCCATGCTGGGAGCAGGCGGTGGGCGGGTCTTGGAGGGGCTATACGGGGCTCTTTTCGTGTTGACGCTGCTTGAGTCACGCGCGGCTGCTTCGTGGCGGTTTAGGTGCGTTACCGTCATCGAAGTGGTGGCGGCGGATGTCCCTGTACGCCCCAGACCACTGGCGGCCACGTGGGCTCCCTCCGGCATGACGTCCACCACCGCGGTGAAGAGGGGCGCTGACGGGAAGGACAGTTCTACCCGTGCCTGACGGAATGCAGCGTAGAGGTGGCCCGTGAAGGCAATGCGGCGCACCGTCACGGCACAGTCCAGCGTGAGAACGTCAGGGGGTACACACAAGGAGAGGGGTAGGAGGCACCCGAGGGGGAAGGAGCCTTCCATGCGGAGATAGAAGCGATTATCTGCGTAGTGGAGAGGCACGGCGAAGGAACGCAACGGAAAGGTAGCAAGGGGGGGTGACATCGACGGTGGTGGTGTTGGCGCGGCTCTCGCAGCGGTGCAGCCAACTCTAGCATCCCCTTTCGCGACCCCGTACGACAGCTGCTCC
This sequence comes from Borovskyia barvae, assembly GCA_030849085.1. NCBI lineage: Eukaryota > Euglenozoa > Kinetoplastea > Trypanosomatida > Trypanosomatidae > Borovskyia > Borovskyia barvae. Next base: position 13,120 of record JASAOM010001040.1, read on the forward strand.
ATCGAGATCACCTCGCCCTCCACACGGGGAAGCACCACCCCCAGCTGGACCCCCGTGCCACCACTGGAAAGCTCCGCCGCAAGCGGGGCACCAACGACGTCTCCCACGCGCACCCCGTCACTGGCACCACCAACCCCACCACCGGGCACCACGGGGGCCGCCTCGCTGTAGGCGTAACCCATGCTAGCCATGGAAAGCGGCAGCAGTGTTGAGTTCGATACAGTGGAGGCAGTGTGCCGGTGTAGCGGAGAGGAAGCTCCGTCGCTGCCGAAGCTGCGCATGTGGGAGCGGTGGGCTGCACCTCCCGTCACTGTCAATCCCGTCGAGTGTCCCGTGCCTTCGCTACCGCTGCCCACGCGCGGGGTCGCTGCCACCGCCGCCGCCGCTGCAGATGCCCGAGCGACCTCGTCAGCGAGGCCGACCATGGTCTCGCTTCTACCATAATAGGGGCCAAGTGCAGGGCGGTGCACTTCGCGAGGCGGACCTCCCAAAAGGCCCGCTCCAAGCTCCAGCAGCTGAATATGAAGGAACGGTTTCTGTGCTACTAGGTACGGCGGGTTTGATAGCGGTGCCGGGGCCCGCTGCAGCTGAGGGGGATCCTGATGATGCGCATTCGCCAGCAGCATCGCCGAGGCCCGCACTTCGGCCGCTCGCGCTCGCAAGCCTTCGGCTCCTTCACGGTTCAGCCGTCTCAGCATCTTCTCTGTGAAGTAGAGTAGATGGTCGGTCCATACCTCCGGCCTCGCCGTGCCACCGCCCAGACAGAGAAAGGCAGCGCAGCGGACAAGGACGTTTACCCAGTGCGCGCTTTCGCGGCGGATAGGCGTTGGCGAGACAGCCCCAGCTGCCACAGTCCCCGTGCCAGCCAAGCGGTGACGAAGACGGCGCCGGAAGCGGCGCGGTGCGTCCGCTCCCGAGACTTGTCCACTACCCGAAATGGAGGACGCCGTGATGGCGGGGGCGGAGGCGCGGCTCACTGGTAGCCGTCCTCCCTTCCCTTCTACATAGCTGCTATCTCCTGCCATGGCTCCTTCATCGCTATCCAGCTCCCCACGCGCTGGAAAGGCATCCCACTTCCGACGTCCGCGCTCGCTGTAGAGTTCTCGGGGGGTGTAGTGCAGAGCGTTGACGAGGAGCCAACGATAGACCACACCGAGCGTGGTGTCCTCGGAGAGAGAGACATGGCGATCGATGAAAGCGTACATCGGCAACTCATTCGGTGGGAGGAGATAAGAGTCGTGGCCGCCACCGTCGCCGTCTCCTTGTGAGGATGCCGCCGCTCTCCACGAAGCGTCACCGGTGCCGTCATTGTGCCCTGTGGGAACCCCTTCCTCTAAATCCTGCCCCTCCATCACCGGTGGGCTCAAGAAGGCGTAGTAGCCGAGCACCATACAAAGCACCACGCTGATGAGGAGTTCCCACAGAAGGTTCCACATTATAAATATATATATGTGTGTGTGTTTGCGTGTAGCTTCACCTTCCGTGCGGAGAAGTACCAAGATGGAGGCCTCAGCGGAAGCGTGGCTCTGTGTGCCACCCCACTTCTTTTCTATTCCTCTGGATTCGGAGACCATCGTGTGCAGTCGAGGCAAAGAAGGACGGAAAAGTGAAGAATGGGGAAGACATGCGTGGTGTGGGTGAGGCGGCGGCGGCGGCAGCGGCAGGATGAGTCAGGGAGCACCATCGGTGACCGATACCGCGAGACACGCACTTCTCCAGCCCCACCCCACCCCCTTTCTCTCCCATATCGAGCAAGAAACAAAAAAATGCGGGCAAAAGACAGAAGAGCGCTGAAATAGGGGTGGCGCGCTACGAGAAGGCGGAAGGGTGGAAGCAGGCAGTGAGAGAGAAGGTACCACTGTCTTAGCGGCACTCTCTTCTTGTCACGACCTTTCTCTCTCTCCCACCTCTCTTCATCTCCGGCCTACTTCCCTCCCCCTGAGCATAACCAAATTCCCTCTGCTTCTTGCGGATTCCACCGCTGTCGCTCGGCCTCTTCCTCTCCCCGGTGATCCTCCCCACTTGTCCACTCGCACTCTCCCTCTCTCACGCCCGAGAGTCGAAGAAGCGAACATAAAACAGAGAGAGACCGACCGACAGAGGAAAGGAAGGGGCGAACCCCAATACCAATGAGAACATGGATATGGGCTCATCGCCCGGTGGAAAGTGGAAGCTCTGAGAAGAAAAGAAGAAGCCAAGCCAAAGGGACCTCCCCCCTCCCCCCTTTCTCTGCCCAGCTTCCTCACACCACCTGCCGTCTATTCCAATCGCCTGCATTGCACATGATGCGATATACACAGATGATGTCACGGACATATATATATATATATATATGTGCCAAGAGAGAGGCAGAACAAACTCTACCACCATCCATCGTCCGTTTCGATATCCCTCCCTTCCTCTTCGGCCCTTCTCGAGACGAGAGCTGCGTCGCACGGCCGTAGGTTCGGCACAAAACGGGCTGGGATGGGGGGCAGAGAGGTGAGCTCACGTCACCTCTGCTTTTCGGGGAGGCTCAGTGGCCTTCCTTTTCCCCCTCCTTTGTTACTCTCCTTCTCATCCCTTCACCCCCCCCATCGCTCCACAGACACACATATATATATATAGAGAGAGAGAGGACGGGGGGAAAGAAGGGAAGGATACAGAGCTGAGAAATCCCACAGATCACCTCAGCTCCTCTTCCGTTTTCGATAGGCGTTCCGTCTTCTCTCATTTGTTTGTGGGTGTGGGTGGGTGCGTCTCTGTAGAGGTAAGGGGGGTGGGCTGAGGGGAGGGAGAGGACAGGAGAGGCACGCCTCTTCGCCGCTAATGAAAAGAGTCGGTGGGTGATGGATGGGGAGCAGCCGCTTTCTTTTTAGGTGCCGTAATGTGGCGTGGATGGAACGACCGTTGCCGACCGAGGCAACAACATCGTCTGCTCGGCGTCCAGGGAGGATGACGAGGCGGTCGAATGCAGCGGCATCTTCGACGTGGTGGCCGCTCGCCTCAGTCGGGGTGTCTCTGGGAGCCCGTCTCGATCACTCGGCACCGCCAGCACACCCCACGCCGCTGTGAACAGGCCACATGCCGTCAGCGTCCAGCAGCACACACTGAAGTTGCTGTAGCGCATGAGACTCGACGCGCCGCGAGCACCCACGACGTGTCCCAGGTCCTGCACGGTCTGCATGATGCCGAAGAAGGGAGCTCCGTAGAGCGGTGGCGCACGGTCAGCGGTGAGGGTCATGATAAGACCGCACCCCAGCGCGTCGACAATGCCGAAGGCGGCTGCGGCGAGGTAAAGCAGGCCCTCCGTCGTGCAGAACGGAAGAAAGAGAAACACGAGAGCGAGCCCAGCGGTGAAGGGCATCATGGCGTACTGCCGCCCCAGGAGGTCCATCACCACCCCACCCAGTGGAAAGAGCAGGGCATCAAAAATGAAGCTGAAGCCAATGAGGTAAGACACCTGCGCATCCGTCATGGCCGCTCGCATGCCCGCGAAGGAGAGGAGCAGCTTGCGATTCGCACGGAGCGCTGTGGCGAACACCACATAAATACCAAGACGCCATATCACTCCCCAGTAGTCCAACATGGTACCCCACAGCGTCCCAACACCAATATAGTGCCGCTGGGAAGCGTCCATGCTGGGGTGCAGCGAGACGAGAGAAGTGCTGGCGCCGCTGCAGCGGCTCCGTGATGGCACGTCGATGCACCGGTGGTGGGCATGCCGAAGCTGATACACCTGAAGTAGGGGAAGAACTGTGGCGCTCCTTTCCGCCCCGATAATGTTGTGCTCCGCAGCAGTGAGGACACCGTTGGCGTGCCCGTGGTCTGGGACGAACGGTGTCGTCACCATGGTATCCTCCCTTCCCTCCCACGCATGAGCTTCCCCATCCCCATCCGCCTCGACGGGCAAGGGTGTTGCCATCCCAGATGACGGGACGCTGACGGTGCAGGACTGCGCGCATGCCGTCTGACAGGCAGCCGACCAGGTTGCGATCGACAAGGTGGTGAAGGCGGCGGCGCTGGCGATAGCAGACACGAGAAAGGAGTAGCGGACATCTCCCCAATATGTGGCAAAGAGTCCAGAGGCGACAGGGCCGAGGACGTGGGACCAGCGCAGTAGGCCTGCTAAGATCGACATCAGGAGTCCCCGATACTTCTTGGAGGAAATGCCAGCAACGAAGATGTGACGCGCCAAGAAGAAGCCCCCGAGACTAACACCGCTGAGAACGCAGAAGATGACCAGCGTGGTGGCGTTGTCGACCTTGAACCCTACAACAGAAGCGACGATGTTTAGCAGCAGACAGGCGAACATGACGTTGCGCACACCTACGTATTCCACAAGAATGCTGATGGGGATGTCTAGAATGGTGCGACACAGCGCCGTGATGGAGATGAAGTCGGCAATAGCGGCGTAGCTCGCTCCTATTCGTCGTCCCAGGATGGTCACCAACGGTGTCTCGATACTGGCTCCAATGCCAATCAGCAAATTTGGCAAGTGAACGTCCAGCACGTGCGCCTTGAACAGATCCCTGTAGGTGATGGAGAGGTAAGAGCCGAGCTGAGGATCGTCTGGGGAACACGGCGGTGGGGGTGTCACCCTCCCCATACCGTCACGGTTCTGGCTCGAATGCATGACGAGAATACGCACACGCACGCACCGTGCACTACACGCTGCGCAACAAAAAGAGAGCTCAGCAGCAGGAAGCGTTACGAAAAAGAAAAAGAAGAAGATAAGAAGTGTGGGCGGCGGAGGCGAATTAGGAGTTACGAAGAGAGAAACGTGGAGGCAGAGCGATACGATATAGTTGTAGACCTCCTTCACCTCTTTTCTCATGTACATATATATATATATATATATATATATAATGTGGGTGGTTGTGTTGTTGGGGAAGGCAAGGGAGAGCAGGAGAGGCATATATATATATATATATATATATATACATGAATGTATACGTTTGCGTGTGTGTGTGCGGAAGACCAAGAGCCCAACAAAAGAACGAGTCAGCGACGCGAAGTTATGCCGGGCCACCACAGTCGCAGCAGAAGTAGAGCCATGAGAAAACACACAAAAAGGGGGAGTGAAGACAAAAGGGCGTATCACAGAGGGGAATGTCGATGGGGGACAACGAGGGCGAGAGAAGCGGCAAGCGGGAGAGGAAGGCAGATTGGGAGACGCACCACCTTCATTATTTCTCCGTCGCGTAAACATTCTTCACTTCGCTGCACGTGTATCTACGGTTCAAGATGGCAGAGCTCTGCCCCCGCCCCCTTCCACGTCAAATTGTCTCTTTTATGGAGGGACCCAAGAGAGGTCGTGTCGACTGCGATCCGGCGCAAGCAAGAGAGAGAGAGAGACTCCCACGGTTTCCACGGAGCTTCTTTCCTTTTGCTCTCCCTCCCTTCGCGTCCCCACTGTCCCTACCTTGCCTCACCCATTAGTTCAAGTTGTAAAAGGGAGTTGAGGCAGAGGAGAAGAGTGACAAGAAGGGAGAGAGAGGGAAAGTAAGAGCAGGGAGAGCGTGGGGGAGGGACGTCACACACACACACACACACGAAGGCAACGGCGGTGGCCTCCGAATTTCCTTTTCCCTTTTGATGCCACCATCGCAGAGGGAAGCAAGCGAATGGGGGGGGGACGTGTTGCCCATCGCCGCACAAGAAGGTATTGTAGAAAAGTGGGTGGATGGCGCCCGCTCTGAGAGGCGAAGCGCCTTCCCCCACTCCACCCCCCTATCTCTACGTACTTCCTTTATTCCCTCCCTCCTCTTTCTTGGGTGCGTCAGCAGAGCAGCAGCCACGACAGCCGCACACCGCACACGCCAGAAATCGTTTGCTCTCTCGTTGAGCGGCAGGGACACGGCAGATGCAAGTGGCACTATCGCCACTGCGTGCAGACGACCCAGATGGGGCCGTCGTCACCCGCCGTTCCCGGTGATCTCGTAACGCGTACTTGGAGGTCATAGTCGCCGCTAAACTCGCAGCCCCCGGCACACCGCATGTGGTACAACAGAGTCGCTCGTACCCCGGGAGCCGCCACCGCCGTGCCAACCCGCCATCGATGAGCTGCGCCGCAACACAGTAGTCGTACACCTCCTTGGAGATGGCGTGCTCACGGTAGTAGGCAAGGAATACGTAACGGGTGCGGGCGCGGTTAATGCCCGCCATACGCCACAGCGGAGGCATTGGTTTGTCTGCCTCTTCCTGTGTTGGGGTGGCGGTGTCCGGTACCGCCGATGTGGCACTGGCGCCACCGACTAGTGCCGTCGCGCCGTCGTCCCCTTCGCCTTCCTCGGCTTTGCGGGGCCGTTTGCGAGCGCCTTCTCGTTGCGGCCGTGTCACTTCGCCCACCACCCCCTTCGACTCTTCCTGCGTCGCCAATTTCATCTGCTCCTCGAACGCTTCCAGCTTTGCGTGTATCGCCTCAAAGCCAGGCGGCGGCTTCGGCATACCCGGCCGTATCAGAGGCATGACGGACGGCTAGGAGGGGGAATGACGATGATGGTGGTAGTGTGCTAAGAGGGGAGGGGGGGAGGAAGGGAGGGAGGGAGGGAGTGGTCGGGCTGGTACGCCACACGGACTGAAGAAGAGGGACAACCACAAAAAACAAGGAGGAGGAGTGGGGAGGGGGGAGGGGTATGAGGCGGGAAAGGGGCGCATCATGGCCGACGACGCGGCACAGGCTGCTGCTGCTCTGCTTCGCAGCCTTGCGTGCATGTGGCCTTTAGAACTTCATAAAGAGCGAGGAAACCACATGAGAGTTCATCGCAAAGAGAAGGCTTCTCCAGCGGGTGAGAACTAAACGAGAGGGAACAAGCAGCTCGGAGTGAATGGCACCGCGCGGAACGATGGAGAGCAACAACGAGCCCCCTCCCCCCCCCGTCTCTCTCTCCCTTTCCCTTTTCGACCAAGAGCTGACGTTTTCTTCTCTTTTCGCTCCGTGCCTACCGCATTCCTCAAGTCTTTCTTTGAGCGGGGGAGGGGGGGAGGCTCCTCGGCACGACGCACTGCTCCCACCTTTATATATATGTACTGCTGCACCCCAATGCCGCCGCTGAAGAAGACCATCGAGAGAACGTGTAGCTAGCCGCATTCTCTCTGTAGTTTCTATCGTGGTTGGCCCCTAAAAAGATGGGCACAGCAGGAGGGGAAAAGAAGAAGCCCCTGCCTTCTTATGTATCGTCGTGTTCACCTGCACCACCGCCATCTGCTTCTTCCTCGGATGTGTTCTTCGGGTCGTGCGAGCCCTCTTGCGTGAGGGTACGGGAGGGAAACCACTTGAAGGCTAAGGAACGCAGAACGCAGGGAGCGCGTGCGTGCGTCGGGGGAAGAAGAGGTGGTGGTGGGGTACGAACGAAATTGTTTACGTCTTCAATGCACTCACGGCCCGGCGGCCACCGCGTTAGCGCCCCCCGCCAACGTCACCGTGGTGGCGGTGAACGATTGCACGACATCACCACCCGAGAGCAGAGCCAACAGCTCAACGAACTGGGCTGGCGCCACCGGCCGCGCCGCTCCCGTTTGCAATTCGTTAAAGAGGGAGCGCAGCTCTGCCACCGGGATGGTGCGCCGGCCCTGGGCGATCAGACGCCGTTCCATGAGCTCCTCCAGCCGCCGCATATTTCCTTCGACCGTGTTCTTTCCCGGGTCTCCCGCGTGGAACATGTCCAAGTTGATAAGCCCGGTGGTGGGATCGGTGGCGGACTCCTTCAGGGCGGCACTGATGATTCGCTTCGCCTCCAGCACATCTTCCGCCGAGACCTCACCAGCGTACCGCATCTTGGCCCTCGCCTCTGATAGACGAATCATGGATTCCAACTGGCGCAACGTTGCAGAAACCGTGCGACTGCTGCCGCGGGCTTGCCGCAGCTCCACGTAGCACCGCGCCAGCTGCTTGTGCGAGGCTTCCGTGAGTCGAGGAAATATTGTCTCGCGGGCCAGCGCGATGTACTCCGACAAGATGGTGGGAGGCATGTATGGCGCACTCGCCGCACCTTGCAAGAATACCTCTCCGTCTACCGCCAGTTGTACCTCCACCGGCAGCCCCGTCATAGGATCGATGTGTTCGCCGGTGGTTGCAGCGCCACGCTGCTGCCCTGACCGGTCACTCGCCGCCGTTCCAGCCCCACCAGGGATGCCTCCCTCTTCCAGCTCAGAGGGATCGTCATCACTGCTGCTATTACTGCATCTGCCGCTACGACGGGCACCACGGTGTCGGTGTGACTCCGTAGCAGCGCGGCGTGTAAGTGCCCCATCGGCGGTGTCCATGTACAGCGATAACACGTGTGTTGCAAGCCGGCGGTCCTCTGCGGCGTCGTGGTGATCGAGCAGCAGAAAGATAAGATCGAACCGAGAGAGGAGCGTCGGCTCAATCTGCAGATTTTCCACCACGTTAAGGTGCGCGTTCCACTGGGAGTCCTTCGGGTTTGCAGCCGCCAAGATGGACGTCCGGGCGTTGAGCTGGGCGATGATGCCAGCCTTGGCAATGGAGAGCGTCTGCTGCTCCATCACCTCGTGCAAGACGGAGCGGGTGGCTTCATTCATTTTGTCAAATTCATCGATACAGCACAGGCCCCGATCGGACAGCACGAGCGCACCGGGCTCCAGCACCAGCTCCCCGGTATCGCTGTCCTGCACCACAAAAGCTGTGAGGCCGACACTGCTGCTCCCCTTGCCGGAGGTGTACACGCCCCGCGGCGCAATTTCATGCACCTGCGTCAACAGCTGTGACTTGGCAACGCCGGGGTCCCCGCACAGCAGCACATTCAGCTCCGAGCGGAATACGGCGCGGTTGCTGCTGCTGCTGTTGTTGCCCGACTCCAACGTTCGACCCTCGTCGGCTGGCCCACCCGCACGTTCACTGAAGATGAACGTCTTCGCCGTACCGCCAAAGAGCTGAGCGAGAATGCCGCGTTTGACGTCCTCGTGGCCCCAAATAGTGCGGGCGAAGGAGTGGAGGAGGATGTCGTAGATGTCTGAGCGGTGCGCGAGAAAGTGAAACATGTCAAGACGTGCCGTGTCCATCAGCGCTGCTAGAGGGAGTTCAGCCTCCGACTGCCTAGTGGTTGCCAAGGTCGGCGTGGAGAGGTGGGCTCTACCGCCGCTGCTGCTGCTGCTGCTGCTTGTCGTCGCTGCCTTGCCTGAGCCACCTTCTGGCGTGCGCGTAGCCCGCACCAGCTCCATGTGTACAGCATCGATGTGAGTAGAGAAGATGCCTTTGATAATGCGCGTGTTGGCGTTGAGACGGATGGGGCTGGCACGGTATACCCCAGTGACGACGATGCGGTCGCCCGGGACGACGGCGTCGACCATGTTGCCGTACACCACTACCCCAATCGAAATCGGTGTCTCACCGTCTGCCACGTGCTCGGGCGATTCCTGGACCTTGATCAGTTGCTTGTCCTCGTAAAGTGACAGGTTGTGCTGCAGTTTAAACGAATATGCTTTCCCGCAGTGCGAGCATCGTGTCGGCTCGAAAATGCGGCCCTTATCCCCACTCACGCTGCGCTCCTGGTACTGACAGTTCCAGCATTGGAAGCAGGCTACCCGAATCTCCGGGATGATCTTGGAGACCCGGATCACCATGCCCTTGATGCTGAGCAGCTGCTCGATGTGCTGCGGACTGAGCTGCTTTAGTGTCCACATTGTCGGCATTCTCTTCGCTGCGGCGCTGATGACGAGATCTTCCGATACGGTGATTCCATGACGCAGCCGCAGCACATCCCGGTACACCTCCTCCGCCACCACAGACATCATCTGCAGGCACTCGGTGGGGTGATGAATGGTCTGCACGTACAGTGTGGGGGATATCCGCTGCAGCCACGAGAAGTCGAGCTCCAACGTGGTACGTCCTTGCACGTGCATACGGAGAAATTCTCGCAGATAATACTTTTCCTGTAGACTGAGGGCGGCGGCAGGCGCAGTAGATGCGGTGCTGCCATCAGTTGTGGCGCGATGCCGCGGGCGAGCCAGAACCTTCTCCAGCGTGAATGTCTCCAAGTAGTGCCGAAACTCCTCGCGAAAGACTTCGACAGCAATGCCGGTTCCCCATATGTAGGAATACGCGTCGGAGCGCTGCTCCATCGGCCCGCTGTATGCCGTCACCGCAGCGGTCTCTGCCACCTCGTGGGTAGCATGCTCGCGGTGGTCGCCACCGCCCGCCACATCTTCTCGATTGGTGCCATGAGGCAGCTGCAGTTGCGGTCGCTGCTGTGGAGAGCTGTCCTCACGAGGCCGCTGTGGGCGCACAGGGGTCAGATCGATGAAGCCACTCACGCGATCCTCGCCGTCCATCGCGCTCCAGTAAAGCCACGTGCAGATTCTTGCGCGTTTTTCCTTTTTTGAGGGGAGGGAGGGGGGGCTGTAGCCGAGTGTGGCTGGACCACAACTTCGCGCTGTTTTCTCTTTGGTAGAGATGTGTGACGCTGTTGCGACTTCGAAAAGACCCAGAGCAGGAGAAGGCGCAGAAGGGGGGACGTCCAACACTCAGAATCCCGGTATGCGCCACCGACGATAGCCACCCCCACCTCTTCCCTCCAAAGATAAATATATAGAGATCGAGAGCGGGGCAGGCAAGCAACCAAAGCGGTTATGGAGGGTGGCAAAGGTAGATGTAACAGGTGGGAGTAGAAGCAACTTAAAGTCTCCTCATCATCGCCCGAACCACCAGGAAGGTGGAAGAGGAGGAGCAGGTATCGGTAGGGGGAGAAGAGAAAGAAGTTGGAGAGAGGTGAGGGGATGACGTGCGCTCTAATCCGAGAGGCACCGCAGCTCGAGAGGGGGAGGGCGGACGGAGGCGAGAGAAGGAGATGACCGGCTGGTGGAAGGAGACGCGTCAACAACGACGACCACGACCACAAAACAAGAAGGGATTACCGTCCTCAACCGCCACAAATGTCGGTGTGGGTTTGGCGTCGTTTACCAACCCATCCGTCGCAGCTTCAACACGTTCCGGTCCCCCCTTTACCCACGTAGCCGCCCTTTCGGACCCGCAAGTCGGAAGGCACCAGGGGAGCGTAGGATCGCCCCGAAGAAAGGGCTTTCTTTTCTTTGTTGATGTTGTTGGGGATGGGAGGGGGGGGGGGGGTAGCGATGGGGCATCAACGCCTGGCGGAACGATTTCTCCTGCGCCTTCGCCTCAGGTGGCGGTTCATCTTCTCTTTTAGAGGGAGGGGGGAGGGGTAAAGGGAAAGGGGGGAGGAGGAGTCTAGACGAGACGGTTTCGCAAAAAGATCCAGTTCATCTCCCATCGCCCCGTTTTCTCCTCCCCCCCCCTTCCTCTTGATCTACTCGTCTGCCAACTCTCCTCCCCACCGCACTCCCGGCTCGCAGTAGCCTTGCTATCATCTCAATGCTCCATATGTTTTCCTTCCCACCTCTTCCCCATAAAGAGCGAACGCACACCTGCATTCGCTATCCCCTTCAGCTGTTCGCGCCCCCCTCTCTTCCTTCCTTCTTTTCCGTGGGATCACTCTTGACGTGCCGCCTCTCAATATATATATATATATATATATATCTTCAAGTGGTAGGACCCCCAACAGCGTATTCCGACGCCCACCGCGGTGCGTACAACTGGTGGTGCAAGAAGTCCGCTCCCTCCGAACAAAGGATGAGGGAGTGGCATGAGAGGAAGCCCGGGTGAGAAAATCTTCTCGTTCTTCTTCTTCATCCAACAGGCTTTGGCTCTGCATCGCCTCCTTCCCTCCTCCCCGCTCCACTTTAGTGGATGGAAGGGGGTTCACAGCTATCTTTTTAGATTATAATTTCCTCTCCTTCTTTTCGAAACAACAAACTCTTGTTCTCTCCACACACACACACACACAAACAAACATCTCTCGCTCTCTCTCTCTCTCTCACGCGACAAGAAATCGAAGAAAGAGAAAAGAGAAAGAGAGAGAGAGAGAGCGAGAGAGGGAGGGAGGGAGCAGACCCATAACAGCATACAAAATTCGGTCAACGATGCCGTGAACCTCGACGACCGCTGCCCTCCCGGTGGCGCTCTGCTGCCACCAGCTCCGCACAGAACTTCACCTGCGCCTCTCGCAGGGCCTCGTACTCGAGCGCCGTCACCGCCACATTCCCACCGAAGGCGGCATAGAAAATGTCATAATCGTTTGGAGTGATGGGGACGTAGAACCACTCCACCGGCGGACCGTGCACGTGTGGCACCTCCTCTGGCACCCGCACCGTCGGTGGAAAGGTAGACTGATACATAGCTAACCGCTTCAACTCCTCAGGACGGCAGTAGCAGAGGTGGTTCACGATGGGGCCCGGTTCATGCATGAATGCCACGCGTTGCAGCCAAAGTCGTGAAATATAGACGGGCGCCTTCTCCCCCAACACGTCGCTGGAGGATCTGGCGAAGGGGGAGTGGCTGACCTTCTCGCCTGCCTCCGCCTCGCTCGGGGCCCGGTCAGCAGAAGGGGTGAGGTAATAGCATGCCTTTCGTCGGAGATGCTCCCGCTCGTCCGTGTCGGGTTGCACCTGGACGAGGGACTGGCGGCGGTACTGCAGCACGTACTCTGTGTCCGATGCCACCACGTTATCCGCCTCCTCCACCTCACTGTCGCTGATGTACACCCAGACTTGCCGCTCCTCCGTGGCTTTGTGAAGGAAGACAGTGTAGTGGCCCCCATCGAAGCCACCGTGGTGATTTACGATGCCATCCAAGGTGTAGGTGGTGATGATAGGGCAGGCGGCGGCGCCATTGCGCGCGCCCTCGTCTGCAGTGCCGGCTCGCTCACTGCTCCGTGGCGAAGTCGCGGGTCCACGCGAAGGAGGCGTCGTCGCCTGCCCTCTGCTACCTGCCTTTTCCGGTGCCGTCGCTAGGCAGGGTGGCAGAGGCGCCGCGTAGGGGGCCATGCTGCTATGCAGGTACCTTCGCAGATCGAGAAACTCCGGTAGCGGCGGTGCCGCCGCAGACGGTGGCGACGGGAGCGTATTAGAGGTAGGCGGTGCTTCCCGCGCCTGCTGCTCCGTCAGCGGTGTCCACGAAGCGGGAAAGAACACCGAGTCCATCTTCTTACGATGGAAGAACCGTCCTGCCTCGAACCGCTTCAGGTGGATCAGCAGATACTCCGGTAGGCTGAGGAGCGTCTCCTGCTTGGTCGCCTCGCTGGCAGTGCCGCACGACTCACAGCGATACTTGTTGGGCCCACTCAGCACATCCGGAGCAAAGTGAATGTCGAGGCACTCAGCCAGCCACAGCGGGTACGGAAAGGGGTCGATAAAGACGTGCTTCAGCCGCTCCCACAGGGCGAGAAAGATGGAAAAGACGTTCCACCACGTGAACTGGCGGGGCTTCCTCACCGCCCGCGGACACCCATCCGGGCCGAAGCGGCGCAGAACCTCCGGGTGGGCCTCCGCGTACCACCGTCGCTGCTTTGGCGTAGGAATATCCAGCATAAGACCGTTGTAGGCGCTTACGGTGCGCGATACGGCACGGCAGCTGTGGCATGTCACCTCCGACAGCGCATAGCCTCGGAAGCTGTCCAGGAGAGGACTGAAGTGCACCCGCGGTGGCACAAACCCACCTGTGTACGGCTTTCCTTGCCGCTGTTTCACTAGTCGTTCGAGTGCCTCGTTGTCTTGGTTGACCTGCTCCATGAGGCGCAGCAGCGCCATGAAGTGCACACTGCGTGGGCCGGGCAGGGAAGCCTCGGCACCTTCCGAGGAGAGTGGCGAGTACTGGGTGCATCCACGCGACTCACAGTCGTGCGACTCCTCCGCGCAGACCGTCGCCACTGCCACCGTGGTGGTGGTGGCGGTCGGGTGTCTGTGGCCCGCAATAGTGGAAGGATGCAGAGTATCATTCACCGCCGCCTCAGCGGAGGTGAGGCAACACAGCGTCGCTCGCTGCTGTGCCTCCGCGTCTTTCCGAAAAGAGCGTAGCAGCTGTCCGCAATCTGCGTACTGACCCCCTTCTTCCTCGAGACTCGACAGCATCGACGTCATCATCTCCGATGCGTCTTGCTGGCTCCTACCCTCGAATTGTGGGTAAACTCGTGCGAGCGAGTCCAGCGTGCGGACCGGCGACAACCCCGGATCACCGGGGGCGCAGTCCGTCTCCATGCGCGACAAGAGATCAGCAAAATCCTCGAAAAGCGCGTGCGTGGCCACTCCTCCTCGACGGCACAACCGCATCGTCGGGATACCCGCGGCAGTGCCAGGGTCGTCGTTGAGGTTTTCGCGGCCCCGCTTCTTCACATGTGAGAGGGGTGAATGGCGTAGGGCGTACACGAGCGCCGGACAGTTCGCCAGAAGCTGCAACCCTGCATTAAAGTAACAGGTGTTGCCGAGGTTTTGTAAAGGGCACAGGATCATGGGGTGGAAGTCGATGTGCCGGCGTGCCTTGAACTCGGCCTTGAGTTGAGCATCGCTGGTGTCGCTCCAAATCGGGGTTGCCGCCGTTGCTGACGAGTCGACCGCGGGGCTAGAGGAAGGGACAGACGTGAGGGGGGTGGCGGTGACACCGCAAGAGGAGGAGGTCACCGGTGGCCTTGCCTTGCTCTGTCTACTGGGCACCGTCGCCTCTCTTTCTGCTGCCTTTGCCGTCACCACCGACTCTCCGCAGACACAGCTGGGCGGTGAGGAAGGTGGCACCAACACCACGGCGGCCAGCGCACCGTCGTCAGCAGTGCCACATGGCAGGTTTGAAGCGGCGTTGTTCGAGAGCTCGACCGCCTCGTCCAACTCCATTTCGGAGGAAATCATCAAGTCTTCCTCGAGACGCGACTTCAACGTGAGACCTTTGGCACGCAGAGGCTGGCCCGACGACGCCACGCGTGAGGTAACGTTCTTAACGATAGCGACACCCCCAGCGCGGCTGCCGCCGTGAGACATCGACGTTAGGGCAGCGCACCACCGTTTTGGAAAAGGCGATGGCAACAGAGAAAAGAACGGAATTGAGGCAGTGAACGGCGCAGCAATGAGATAAGAAAAGTGGAGGAGGAGGAGGGAGAAGGGGGGCGGAAGGAAAACGAAGGAAAGTGAAGCACCGGCAACGATGTAAGAAAAGAAAAACCCACGCAAACCGGGGAAGGGGGAGAGAGAGAGGGGGGGGGGGCGAACACAACAGAATCAGCAACCCTTTATCAAACGATGAGATGGGGAGTGAGACGGAGAAAGGGGAGGAGGGAGAAGGAGGAGTTGTCATACACAAGAAGGATACCTCCTCTTGTCCTTCCAGCGTCTCGCTTTAAAAATAAAAAGCAAACGTTCCCTTCGAGAGGTCTCCCGCTCTCTTTGACACCAAATCACTTTGCGAAAGGATCTCTCTTTAGTCGACGAAGTATCTCCTTCTTCTTTCCCCCCTCCGCGCGCCCTTTCCCTCGCCGTTGCCTTCCAGACCCAGCCAGAAGAACTCCACACGCACGCAAACCCGAAATATAAACGGATGCAAAACACAAGATCGTCGATCGGAACGCTAGACCCACGACAAAAGGGAGCAGGAGTGGTGGGAGAGGAGCTGAGAGTATCTCCAAACCGCAATACTACTATCCTTTTTTTCTTCGTTGTATTTTGTTTTGTGATTTGATGGCGGCGGGAGTGGAAGACACGCCCACCACAAAGTAAGCAGAAAGAAGGGAGGAGGCTTTTGTGTGTGTGTGTGTGTGTGTGCAGAAGCGACCAGTGAGATGGTCAAGCGCCACCTGTTTTCCTTAGTGCACGTTGGTGTTGCGCGAGTGGGAGAGAGAAGGCGTGAAAGGCAAACGGGAGGAGAGAACCTTTGGATGTATCGTTGCGATGGCAGAGGCGAGGCGCTCGCGACATGACTTTTTTATGTTCCGAAGGAAAAAAGAAGAGCGGGGAATAGGAACAAACGCACTTTATGCGTTGCTGCACTTACGGCATTGACGCCCCCATTTTTACGTCGCCTTTTTGTTGTGTCGCTTCGGGCCGCTGTATCTCTTACCCGTCTGCTCAGGCAAATAGAGCGGGCAGACCACCCTCTCTTCCTCTCTGGATGTGTCGTTCCCCCCCCCTCCCCCCGGCTTCACGTCCTTCTAGAAGGAGGGAAAAGGGCTCGCCGATTGCTGCCAGGGGCTCACCCATCCTTGACAACCTCCTGATATTGCAGTCTCCGGCCTTATATATACATACATATATATATATATATATGAATTAATAATGCGTCGAGCAACACAAAAAAAGGCAAGAGCATCAGCAAAACAGCGGCGCAGAACAAACTCAGCAACATCCATTTGAGGAAAGAGGGAAGCGAAGACAGAAGCGATCCTACAACGGAGTACGCGCCAGTTCAGGTAAGAGGAGGTTTTGAACATTTCTGTGTTGTTGTCGTGTCATGGGATGCATATGACAAAGCTGCACGATATGCTTTCACCTTCTTCACCCTCTTACGCTACGTCTGGGCTACCCAACAGTGCAGCGCTGTGGCCACCCGCCTCACCCTATCCTTCATTTCTCTCCCCTCCATCTCTTTTCGTCAACTCTCTTTGTTATTCTCCGCTGCCCCGCAACAGGCGAAGACGCACAGTCATTTGATTTCTATAGAGACACACACACACACAAATACACACGCAGTCCCGCCGCTGAATTTAAATCTCTTTCGTATAGAAACAAAAGGAGTGAACAGGGGGGGGAGGAGGAGGCTTGAATGGCGCAACCACGGAAAAGGGAACCGGAAGAGAGAAGAGAGGGGGGGGGAAGGTGGAGAAGAGAGAGGCAGCGAGAGGGTGCAGCTCAGCTCTCTCCCCGCACTGGACCCCTCCCTCCTCCACCTCACCCTCTCTCTCTCTCTCTATCTCTCTCGCTCACACTTCCGCATCGTGCTCTACCGCAGCAGACGTCTACAACAGATACTTCGCAAGGTTCACGTTCTTCTGCAATTTCTCCGTTGCCTCTTGCACCGTCTTCGCCGTGATCTCCACCTTTTTACCTTCATAATCCTCACAGTTGAAGCTGTACGGATCCATGACACGCTCGATGACGGTGTTGAGACGGCGAGCGCCGATGTTCTGCCCCTGCGCATTGATCTCGCACGTCACCTTTGCCAGGGCGTCGATGCCGTCCTCGGTGAAGACGACATCGATCTTCTCCGTCCGCATCATCTCTTGCTGCTGGCGAAGGAGGTTGAACTTCGGTTCGGTGAGGATGCGGCGGAAGTCCTTCTCCGTCAAAGGCTGCAGTTCGACACGGACCGGTAAGCGGCCTTGCAGCTCGGCGATCATATCAGACGTCTTGGCGACGTGGAAGGCACCGGAGCAGATAAAGAGAATGTTGTCCGTAGCGATGACGCTGCCGTCCTTCATAGTCACGTTCGAGCCCTCTACAAGCGGCAATAAGTCCTGCTGCACCCCCGTGGTGCTGACGTCGCCACTGTCGGCCGAGGGCTCCGTCACAACTTTATCGATCTCATCCACGAAGACGACGCCTTCCTCTTCCGCCAACGCACGGGCCAGCGTGTTCACCGAGGCCTCGTCGATAAGTTTATCCAGAGCCTCCTGTGTGGCGAGTGGCACGGCATCGGCGACGCGCTTCGTGACGGATATTTTCGGCTTCCTCGGCTCCCCACCAAGACCCAGTAACATGCCTACCGATTGCAAATCGAAGCTGCCCTCCTTCGGCGACTTGGTCGCCGTCTGAGGCGCGGTCACCTCCATCGTCACGAGGTCATCCTTGATAGGCTCTTCCTGATAGTGAGCGCGGAAGTACTCGAGGGTGTCTTGCCGCTGCTGCGACTGTGGCTCCCCCGCTTCACCCTCCGCATCGGTAATGAATCCTCCGTCCTCTTCTCCCTCCCCCAACTTGGAAGATTCTGTCTCCTGGGCCTTTCCCGTCGCACGTAGAGTGCGCTCCATCTTCTGCAGCCGGCGGCTTGCCGACCACGCACTGTACACGGTGTCGAGTGCCATGTCCGACGCCTCTGTGTGCCGCTCCTCCTCCAGCGCCCGTCGGGCCTTGAGCTTCGCGTTTGTGTAGAGGTCTTCGATAATGCTCTCCACATCCTTGCCCTTGAACCCCACCTCTGTATACTTGGTGGCTTCTACTTTGATGAAAGGGGCATCGGTGATGCGCGCCATGCGTCGAGATATTTCCGTTTTACCCACTCCAGTGGGACCAATCAGCAGCATATTCTTTGGCATCACCTCCTTCTGAAGATCTGCGTCGCTCAGCTGGCGGCGCCGCCAGCGGTTGCGCAGCGCGATCGCCACCGCACGCTTTCCAGCCTCCTGGCCCACAATGTAGGAGTCGAGAATCTTCGTGATGACGCGAGGCGAGAGATCGTCCAACTGATTAGCTTTGGTCTTGGTGACTTGGACAACATCTGGCGACGGCGTAGTCGCCGCCGCCGCCACGCAGAGCAGACGCTGTGTATGAGCACGGAGCATGATGAGAGTGCTGTGGAAAAGGGGGAGCGGATGGTGGTGATACGGAAAGAAAGAACAAAAAAGTTGGGTAGAGAGGCGCGTGTGTGTGTGTGTGTGTGTATGTGAAATCACGATGCACCACGGTGTGCAGGGTCCGGCGCAGACGAGCTTCCCCTTTCCGCCTCTTTCACTCTCTCCTTCTGCTGCGCTGTCCCTACGCTCCGCTACTTCTCTTCGCTCCGGTGAGTTGTGCGGCAGGATGACACGGGGGGGGGGGGGTACACAATGTATCTCTCTTTCCCTCAGGGTCTCTCAACAAATGCGTGAGTCCGTCGCAGCAAACGAAATCCCCCAAAGCCGCTCGCCACGAGAAGTCCTTTCACCTTCTTCCTCTCCACGAGAGGACCTCTGCAAGCCACCAAGTCTGTCTCCCCAAACGCTTTTCACCTGCACGGAAGCGTGCCACACTCGATCACCCCCCTTTTTGAAGAAATGAAGAGGAGGTGAAAAGGAGAAAACGAAGGAGACGGTGGGGAAGAGAAACGCAGCGAAAAGGCGGAGAAAAGGGGGGACGGGAATCACCGGCAGACTTGAAGTTCGGTGGGCCACCACGTTGTAGTGCCACACCGGGCGGTTTGAATCAGGAGGACGGAGGGGAGGGAGGGGGCCTTCTTTTATATTGATATATTTTGTGAGGTGCGACGAGAACTGCCCTGTCGGAACGGCCACACCTACCTGTGTATGCATGTTTGTGCCATGGTACCCCAAAAGAGGAGAGCATGGAGAATATAAAAGGAAGAGCGAGCGAGCAAGGGGGGGGAGGGGGGAGTAATTGGAGGAAGAGGTGCAGTGAAGAAGAACAGTCTGGAGAATGCGCGAGCCAAAGGGGACGAAGAGCAGCCTCGTCGTGCCCACCATGATGATGATGAAGAGCTCAGCAGCAGTACAGCCAGCGAAACCAGCAGAGGGTCACCACCTTCACCGAGCGCCACAGCGGAAGGTCTCTGAAGAGGAATCAAAAAGCAGCAGCCCCCAGCAAGTTCCACCGCCCTCCTTCCCCTACCCCCACTCATCCTTCTTGACAGCCATTTGACAAAGAGAGAGAGACACCTCTCTCCGTCACTGTGCAACCGTGGAGACGAAGCGAAGACAAGAGAAAGAAAGTTCGCCGCGCATGCAACTGCGATATCATAGCGAGCTTGACAACACCACCGCCATACCAACACAACAACGGATAGCGACAGAGAGAGAAGTCCCTGTGCGGTGGAGCTAGTCGTGGGGGGGGGAGGGGGGCAGAGAGAGAGAGAGAGAGAGTCAGCGAGGATGGTATCCATCTGCAACTCTCCCCCTTCTTCGTTTCCCCCCCCCCTCCTTCTTGCCATTTTCCCCTCCAACTACCCTTCGCTCCACCGCGCTACTCCCCATATACTTATGCTGCAAAAATCACGAGATCACACAGATCAACACACACACACACACAAACCTCAACCCAAACGAAGCAACCGCCGAACAATTATGAAAGGAGAAGCGAAAGACAGAGGGAGATGGAGGGCTGAAGAGACTTGGCCCCGGCAACAACAACAAAAAAGGGGGAGAAGGAGGGAAAGATACCTACTCAGTGCATGGTGAAGATGCTAACGTAGGCAACACACAAGCTCCTGCCAAGATGGGGAGAAGCGAAGGGAAAGAGCAACGCGGGGGGAGAGAGAGAGAAGGACGAGGGCAAGAAGAGGGAGGGGGGGGGGGAAGGGGCCAGCGACTTTTCGTTGGCCCGTATCACCACTTCACTGTGAAGACACCCCGTCCCTTCCTCCCTCCTTCCCTCCCATTAGGGCACCGTGGAAGGTGCGCTCAGAGAGACAGAGAGAGAAAAAAAGAAAGCGGGAGCAGGGGATAGAGGCTAGAAAGCGTCACTGCCTGTCAACATAGGACCATATCGTCGTGCAATGTGGGTCGAGACCAACGCTATGAAGCTGAGAGCGATGAAGAAGGTGAGCCACGTCGGGCCGGCCACATCGTCGTAGCGAATCTTCCGGCGTGCGTAGACGCGCCGTGCCCGCGCCATAAAGCCCACATACGCGTACAGGAGCGTCAGGAGGGCGGCGACGACGAGCCCTACGCCGAGCACGACGTGGAAGTCTCCTTCCCAGAAGGGGGAGTGCTTCGCGACATCCCTTGGGAGAACAAGTCCGTTCCCAAAGCGAATGCTGGCTAATCCGAGGAGACCAAACTGGGTGGCCAGCTGAACCCACTTTACCATGTACCGCTCTGACGTGAGCAACGTCTTGGGATCGTACTTCTGCGGTACCTTGATGCGTTTGCCGGTCTGCCAGGGTATCTTCCCGTAGAACACCTGCGCCGCTGCGTTTTTGCGGTCCTTCGGGTCGTAGCACAGCGGCTCCACACCTGTTTCGCTATACGGGTAAAGGTGGAAGGCGGTGTACGCCACATGACGGCGGTCCACCGAGTACTGCACCACGGGCACAGGAGTGGGCTGTGCCGCCGATGCTGCTTGTGGTGGCACCACCGTGCCGTCGTCGGTAGGGGGGGATGGGGGCGTGTGGTCACCGTTGCCTCCTGCCGTGCTCAACACCTGCGCACCTACGATAGGCGTGGAAAGCGCTGTCGAGTATCTGTTCACCGCAGTCTCCGCCGTGGCATCGGCGGCGGCTGACTGCATGTTGCGCAGCAAGAGCCGATAGATCTTCGCATAGTCGCTACGAGGCAGGAACTGCGCTTCCGAAGCGCCTACCGTCTGCGTTTGTGCTGGAGTGCTGCCGAAGATAAGGCGATCCACCGTGCGCTCGAAGCACCCCGTGGCAAGCCCCACGGTTGGGTCCCAGCGATGGACCTCCGGTTTGGTGGAGGCGCGGATGTCAATGTCCAGCTGATGCATCCAGTAGGGCACCATGCTAATGAAGGATGTGTGCCCGTACAGAGCAGCAATGCCGTGGGCGTACTTACTGAATTTCGGAACGCTCTCCATGTATCGACACCCCATCAACTCCTCGATCCACGGCGCAATGCGCTCATTCTCCGCGCACTGCAGTTTGATCTCCACTACCGCATAGGGGAAATGGGAGACAGGGGAGTCCCCACCGGTGTAGCGCCAGTGATGGCCCAGACCGAAGTCTTCAGCCGACATGCGCAGGTCTGCGTCGATACTGACGCGCACACTCTGGTCTGCCCCTCGCTGGAACGCCGCTCGGCCGCACTGCGTGCGCAGTGCCGGCTTGAGGTCGTAAGCGTGCATCTTGGAGAGGATTTCTGTCGCGAGAGACTTGAACTTCTCCTGCTCCACTTCGCTGGCATTTTTGCGCTTCAGTTTCTCCAAGGCAGGCACCAGGCTGAGCTGTGCGTGCACGTACGCGTCCACCTCCCTCTCCTTCACCGCAAACCGCCGCTTGTTGCTCCGCTCGCCACTCCACGCCTCGTGGTGCACCTTAATCTCCATAAACACGTTATCGTTCTCCTGCACCGCGTTCCAGTCCTCGGCGTACGTGTCGGAGTACCAACGCATTCGAATCAGCGTACTCCCCTCCACCCGCTCCAGCCGACGGTGGTAGAACAGGAACTTGTTGTTGTCGTAGTAGACAGAGCTGACGGGTGAGAAGAGGCGAAAAGGTATCCCGCGCGTCTTGCTCTCCCGGTACGTGTCCTTGAACGTGCTGAGCGGCAGATGCGGTATTATACGGGCGATGACGAAGGGCAGGTCTTGCGCATGGACCCAGTACTTCACGGAGCGGCGATCGAAAACTTGTGACCCTTCGACGCCACTTGGTATGCTCAGCTTACCCTTTGCAGAGATACGTTCCTCCGTCTGTGTCACGCGGTCGTAGACCCTCGAGAGAAGGCAAAAGATCTCCTCCAAGGAAATTTGATCGTAGTCGTACTCGAGGTACACGTTCTTCCAGCGGTCGCCAGTAGGGCCAAGGACGGCGTAGCGGTACACACGGCCGATGATGTGCTCGATGGTGTCTGTGTTAAGGTTGCGGCACTCCACGAAGCGAAGTACTTCGTGCATAATGGCATCGGCGACGAGGCGAGCCTCGCGGGGTGGCAGCCGCTTCGCTGCGTTGCCAGGAAGACTCGTCACGGTGATACTTTTGTTGGGCAGCACCTCCTCCTCCTCCGTCAGGTACTCCGAGCATTCGTACAAGCGCTCCGTCGCCTTCAGAAGTTCTGCCCGCTTCTGTTCACACCACGCACACACTCGCTTCTTCTGTTGGAGAAGAGAGGCGTAGAGCTCGTCCGGCGTCGAGGGGTTTGCGATATTTTCCTTCATGCGATGCAGAATGTCCTTTGTGGCTTTGTAATCGACGTATGCGCCGTCGTCCCGGAAGTCCGGGTACATGGCGCTGCGCCATGCCTTACTAAACGGCATCGGTTGCAGCGCGTCTTTCTTTTTCGGGGGGGAGGAGGGGGGCGAGCGTGCGTGTGCGTGTGGGAGCGACAAGAGAAAGAGAGGAAAAGACGAGGGACGATAAAGACAACGAAGTTTGTATAAGCAAAACGAGGAGAGAGACAAACAGTAAAGAAGAAGAGAATAGGGCAGCACCGCTAACACCCCGTTCAGCGACGTCTCGCCTACGCGAGGAAAGGGAGCGGAGGGTGGGGGGGGAGGGGGGGGGAGGAAGAGAAGGAGTTGAAAGAAGAAAAGAGACGAGGGATTGGGAGTGAGGAGGCAGTCGCGGAGCAACCGGCGGAGGTGCCGGCAGCGAAGGAAGTCAATATGCATCTCCACCAAGGATGGTGCTCTCTCGTTATGCACAACCGCACCCGCTCGCCCCTCGGACAGGTCGACTAGGCAAACACCAGGCTCCAGCCTCGAGGCACGCGCCAAACAACGGCGACACCACCGGCGGAAGAGTCGTCACAGGTGGTGACCAGCCGTTCGGGGTGCGCATGATTCAAGCTAAGTTTACAGGAGAGACATTGTCACGGTACGGCGTGGTTTCGTGTGTGAAGGGGTGCGTGAAGGAAATGGGGAGATGGTCACTCGGAAAGCTCTTGACTTCAACGGCGGGTAACGAGCTGGACCACCGCGGCAGCCATCGTCCTTTAAGAGGCAACAGAAGACAGCACGTGAAAGGGGCTGCGGGACAAAACGTGGAGGAAGAGTAGGGTCCAAATCTGAAGGGATCCGCTCACCCAGAAAGGAGGACGGAAGGAGAGAGAGCGCGAAGGAGGGTACGTGTGACTAGATGACCACGTCGAGGACGGAGATGACACCGCTATGAAGGCAGCAAGTGTGGCAGGGGAGAAAAAAAGAGAAAGAAGCGGAGAAAAGGAGAGAAGTTCCGTTTGTGATAATGCTCGTGTTGCATGTGTATGTGGTGTGCGTGACTGTTCCGCACGCCCACACACCTTCCCGCGCTTCCTCTCTCGCGCGTCGAATGTATATATATATATATATATGGCTCATGCACGTGCACATGTACGCGTGTGCTGCTTTTTGTTAACGTCAACGTTTCTTGATAGGGAAGGAGGGCGGGGGTGGGGGCTGACCGAACCCTCCCCCCCCTCCTCCTCTGCCAAAGTGCATCGTAGCCAACGTCTTTACAAACCTGCCCATCCTGCACACCGACCCTCACAACATAGTTGTGCGGATGTAGAGATAAAAGCCCCCACCCCGACCTTAGAAAGGGGTAGAGGCGGAGAGAGAGAACGGAAGGGGTAGAGGAAGGAGAAGGGAGGGGAAGTAGAGTACAAAGGGTAAAGAAGGGTGAGAGAGGGAGGAAAACACGACGTCTAAGAGAGGGAGAGAAGGTGAGGGATGTGTGGAACACTCTCCTTTCTCGATAATGTACATGGTAACAAAAAAAGAAGGGTGGGTGGAAGGGAAGGAGGAGGGCGAGACAAGAGGGGAGGGGAGGGGGAAATCAGAGGGGAGGGGGGAAGAAGCAGGCGGAGACGGCGTTGTCTTCGCAAACCCTCCCAAAAAAGAACCGGAGTATGTACATCGGTGAGGGCTCGAAACGCACGTACGTGCACTCATCGACATCGTCATCCCCTCCCCCCTCCTCCCCTCACACTCAAGCATGCATGCATATATATATATATATATATGTATAGATGCCATCACAAAGACTTCGACCCCATCCCTGCGAGTCATCTCTCCGAAAGAACAAAAGAAAAAATGGAACGGAACGGAGCGCCCCGAAACCCACGGAGAGGGAAATACGGCGACGAGACGGGACAAAAAGAGGAGGGAAAGCGTCA
Organism: Borovskyia barvae; assembly: GCA_030849085.1. Lineage (NCBI taxonomy): Eukaryota > Euglenozoa > Kinetoplastea > Trypanosomatida > Trypanosomatidae > Borovskyia > Borovskyia barvae. The sequence continues at coordinate 37,650 of JASAOM010001040.1, forward strand.
AGCGGCGCACGGATCGGGACGTCTTATCCCTCCCCTCCCCACCCCGCCCCGCCCATCGCGTTCTTCGCCCCTTCGCTCCTTCTCCCCGCTCTGCCTCCCTCCCTCCCTCCCCCCTTTCCCGTCTTCACTACAACACCCTATAGAGCGCCACATATATCGAGGGGAGGAGGAAAAAGTGGACAGAGGGCGGCGCAGCGAAAGGGTAGAGGGTATGGGCGAGGGAGGGAGGAGGGGAAAGAGACCGCAGTGCCGAGGAGGCGTAACGCCCCCCCCTCTTTCCCCTGCCCCTTTGCTTCATTGTCATCTTTGAAGGAGCGACTCTACTGGCCTCGTCTCTCTGTCCCCTCCCCTCCCCTCCCCCCTCCTCCTTTCCTTCTCTGTTTTCGGTCGCACTTGAACATATTTCACACTAGCCCTCTCGCACGTTCACCTCCCTGAAGGAGCTGAACTAACATTTTTTGTTCGTGCGTCTCTGTGTGTGTGTGTGTGTGTGTCTCGCGGAGTATCGGGGAGGTGGCCACGTCACGATCACTTTTCCTTTCAGAGCACCGCCGGCGGGTCGTACGCGATGGGTTTCGTGTAGATGTGGCGGTACGGCTCGGTCGCAGCAGGCACCCACGGCTTGTAGGAGCGCTCCTGCTGCCGCATCGTCCGCACCGCCTGCTCCTTCACATCGAGAGGATCTTCTTGATACTCCGGCTGCTTGAAGAGGTCCGCAACGAGGGCGCCCCCAGGCACCCACGGCTTTCCACCGGCGGCAGGTGCGGATAGCGTCGCCTGCGACGGTGGAGTGCGCTTCGGGGGAAGTGGCTTGGATAGACCGTAGACGCGGCTCACGCCGTGCTCCGTCTCGTCCAGGCAGCCACCCGAGCGCACGGCACCATGGAACGGTGGGCCGACATGTTTGGTGGCTTCGTACTTGTTCTTCAGTGCTTCTCTGCGCACGTTGCCTTCGTAGGGGTCTGACACGTACTTCACCTCTCCCGCCTGCGCGATCGTCAGTCCTGTGAAGCCGTAGGTGCCTTTCTTCGGTGGGTTCACAACAAAGTTTCGCTTCGCCGCGGCCGTCTCCGCCTTGTAGTCCGCTGCCGTCTTGATAGGTGGAAATTCAGTCTCATGGTGGATCGGTTGCTGCTCCGAGAAGGTGCCATAATAGTCTCCCTTGCCGCTGCTGGCTTTGCTGGGCCCCACCGGACGGAACGGCGGGCGCTCCGCCTCCCCAGTGCCGTTCGTCGTGGGGGCTTTCGCGGAGACACTCTTCCGAAAGGGGCCACCGAAGCCCTCCGTGTGGTATGGGTCACCATTCGAGAGGGGCACGAGAGGGCCGAACGTGGCGTCGGTGACGTGTGGGTTTCGCTTGGACGAGACAACGAAAGGCGGCTTGCCCGTAGATTTAGCAGCGTTGTATCGGTGTTTGTCATATTCATCCCCCACACTGAGGAACACCGGAGGACTGAACATCGTGTCTGTCACAGCACACTATATATATAGATAGATAGATAGATAAGAGGGGGGTGGAGGAGAGAGAGAGAGAGGAAGGCGAACGATGGCGGACTATCACGCCGTTGGCCTCGAGAAAAAGAGAGAAAGGGGAAAGTATAACTTTCGTTGTGGTGGTGGTGTGGACTGAAGTAATCGTCCCTCGACGGAACCGCCTCTTGCCTGCTCGCTTTCCTTAGTTGTGGTTCAGTATGCCCAAGGAAGGCGAGGGAGAATATCCACAAACGCCGAACACCCTCACGGAAGGGAGAAACAGCAGCTGGCAGAAGAGAGGGAGGTGAAGGAGGGCACGAGAACAGAAGCAACTGAACGCAAACAATGAAGGAGGCTGCAAGCCGTATGTACGCAGAGCGAGGTGGGGAAGGCGGAGGGTGGGGGAGGTGAGGGGAGGATCTCTTCAACGCGTTACCTGCAGTGACAAGGAAGACGGGCGAAGGGAGGCGGGGGGAGGCGGGGTAGAAGAAATAAAAAGGAGCGAGCAGGAAAATGGCGGAGAAGTGCATGGCACGTGCACGCAAGCAGACACGAAAAAGAGCGTCCTGCGAGAGAAATGAAACAAGAATACATGCGAGTATTGATGTATGGGGCTTTACCAGCCTGCGATCGTTCACACGCTACACACACTCTCTCTCTCTTCCCTGCTGTTCCTTCTTAGAAGTGGAGAGGGAAACGAACGGAAAAGGGGGGGGGAGGGCGGGTGACCCGGAAATTCGAGATTTCCGGAACATAAACGGACGCCCACCTCCTTTTTTCCCTTTCGCTTTTTTTGTTTTGTTGTTCGCCCAATGCGTGGATGCCTCCGTCCACTTGAGGCATCGTTTGCCACATACCCACACACACACACACACACCTCAATATAAGCAGGAGGCTCAACCCTCGGCGCCTTCGCACACGCAGCCCCCATCTTGGGTAACGCGGTAGATCACCCACGGTGCCCCGACCGGCTGCTCTAATGCCGCATCCCAAGTCATCTCCCGCTGGCAGAAATAGATGACCGTAGTAGTAGCGTCGCTGTTCGCTTGCGGGGGCCCTCTCCATGCACCCGGACCACCGATAGGAGAAGGGCTAGACAATGAGAGTGCGGCAGGCAGCGATGCAGTCGCCGCCACCCGCTCCACCAGCACGATCGATTGCACGCGGGTGCCGTAGCCGAAACGGGGGGGCTTATAGATGGTGGACTGCAAGTAGGCCTCACGCCGCGCTGCTGCTCCGTCCGTAAAGCGCAAGGAGGGCGAATGCGGCGATGCGGCACCAGCAGGGGCCTTGCGGCTGCCGTCACCATCATTCTCAGTACCGCCAAAAAAGAGTTGCAACTCCTTTTCGGTAAAGCCCAACAGAGGATCGCCGGCACACAGCTGAGCGTGGAGAGCTGCAGCCTCGGCAGGCGACGATGACTTCGCCATGTGCGGCAAATCGAAGCGGTAACGGTCACACAGACACGAATCAGCGAGCTCCGTGGCGATGCGACGCACTACGGCCGCCGAGGAAGAGGAGGCACCCCCTCCAGGATCCGATAGGCCACCCGCCGCTAAAGGATCGATCACACGCTCCAGAGCATCCGAGAAAAGCTGCTTCAACCGCTTCGAAATGGGCTCACCCTCGACGTTATCGAGAAAACTGTTCTGTAGCGTGTGAACATGCCTGTGGGGTACCGGAACGCGATACTCGGCCCCAAAGCGATTCGATGTATAGGAGAGCTGCGGATAGAGGGAAGGGGCCGCGTGGTCAGCCGAGTCGCGGGCCCTCGGATCCGCCTCGTGGTGGCCGTCCCCGCCACGGAGATTGTCGCACGAGAGGAGGCAGTACCCCGCATAGAAGGGTGAATGCAGCACCCTCGTCGGGGGTATGTCAGCAACAGCAGCAGTGGCATCGACAGGCAGTGGAGAGGTACGTCTTTCCGGTCGATCAGGCGCGTCCTGTCGAAGTGAAGACTCGTCATCGTCCGCGGCATCGCCCGAAAGGCAGCCAGTCATCAGGAACTTCTTCACGATTGTGCCCCGGGATGTGGGAGGGTCGTAGGCCAAGGTGACCGCGCGTGTCTGCCCAGGGGAGGCTGACGAAGATGCGTCCACGGTCGCCCCTTCAGCTGCCCCGATAGGTTTTGATGTTGCTACCTCAGTGTCCGGTAGAGCGCTGACAGGCACCACTGTAGTGCAAGCACAGATATGTGCCAAGGGAGCCGCTCCACGCCATGGGCCTGCGCTCCAGGCGGCGTGCGGAGTAGCATCGCTCGCAGTATCCGCAGAGCACATCGGCGCCATCGCGGGCACGCGCAGGGGTTCTTCCACAGTCCCACACGTCAGCGGCGCCGCCGGAGCGCGTCGGCAGTTCGTGAGAATAGCGAAGCGGCCGCTATGAACCTCGATGCCCATCCATGACCCGCCTCCCTTCTGGTCCACCGCCCACAGTAAACCCGTCGCAGGGTCCAAAGTCAACGCGCTCGTGGCTCGAGCGAGGAATTCGTCTCGATTGCTGATGAGCACTAAAGGAAAACGTTCACAGTAGCGCGTGACAAAGGCAAGGATGCACATGTTGACAACAATGGCACTCCTCGGTTCCTGCGATACCTCCTGTTCTTCTCTTTCAACGATACACGTCAGTTGCGTTGAGGAATGCCATCCCCCATCCACCCACCCGAGACTTACTAACACACAAGCGCACTCTCTCTTATTCTCTCGTCCACGTCCCTCTCCAGATGTATGCCGCCTGGACTTGAATCACATGTGTGTGTGTGTGCGTGTGGTGGTGGTGGTGGTGGTGAAGAGGTTGTAGGGACGAGCGGTGGGGAAGAGGAGGAGGAGATCTGCGGTTGTCCATTCGAATCTCCGCCTCTCCTTGGATGGGCTGGTGTGCTGATCTACGAATGCGGCTGCGTGGATAGGTGTGTACCTACACCTTAAGCAGCGAAACAACACAAGCCAGAGCGGGACAGCAGCTACGGGTATAGGGCAGCACAGTCAAAAAAGCGGGAGGAGTAGACGCATATATACACATACACATACATATATATATATAAGCTTGTCTGAAGTTCATGGTCCATAGGTGGTGATACAGTGAGTGCAGCGAGAAGCGGAGCGACTATCCGAGCGTGTACCGGCTTTGATACTATCTTGCCTACACCAGCACACACTTAAATATCGCGAGAGGGTGAAAGACGCGTGAACATTGCGTCTCCCTGCCCTCCTCCTCCTGCCTCTTCTCTTGCTTTCCTTCAGAACAATGAAAAAAAATGAAGGACGAAGAAAGACACGGGCTCGCTTTCGCTGCCCACTATCCCTCCTCAGCGCCTCCCACCCCTCCTCGCTGTCGCTCTTTCCCTCTCTGCCCCATCTGCCCCTCGCTCACGTTTCTCTCGAAGGACGAGGAAAGGAAGGAAGTGAAAAGGGAGCGGATGGAGGGGAAGTGTGATAAAGGAGGATGCTCTCAACGATATGCCTCCATCATTCATAGACTTGGGGGGGGGGGGGGGGCAGGGAGAGAACGGATAAAGTCGAGGGGAGGAGGAAACACCCAGGGAAAGCAAGAGAAGATGTTGCTGTGTGGGAAAGGCAGCAAGAACCGATGCGGAGGAGTGGTGCGCACAGGAGAAAAGGAGAGAGGGAAAAGAGGAGCAATAGACCGCACCTCTCCTTTCCCCACGCTATCGTTCTGCAGCCCGCCTCTCTCCCCTCTCCCCTCTTTCCCTTCCCTTTCTCCTTCACTGCTTTTGTGTCTTCTACACAAACACCTTCGCGCCAGCTGAGGCACCACTGCGCTGCTAAGCACCACCAACCCTTTCCTGCCACGTTCCTTCCAGCACGATCTCACTCTATCGGAGGCTTTGAGGGCGGTTGTGGCGACGAAAGCGCTTTCTCCTCGCGCGAAGCCAACGAGTGTGCCGCCAACTTAGTTCCGAAAGGATGACTCTTGAGCTTGAGGTATTGTGGAAAGAGTGGCACTGCCCCCTCCGTATCCCATCCGCAATGCTCTCGCAGCGCGGTGTAGCTGTAGCTCAGCTCCGGGTTGCAGTAGATAAGGTACAACAGGAACAGCATCATGCCGGCCGCGCGGAAGTATCCGTGGTTTCGGAAGCGAATCTCGCCCGGTGTGAGAGGGCGTGAGGGGGAGAGGAGGTACGAGAGCCCCGTCTTCCGCTCCACCTCCTCTCGACCCTTAAAATGGGAGCTCATCGCTTCCTCTGTTCGCAAGGAAAAAAAAGAGGAGGGGAGATGGAAGGGCGGGAGGAGTCGGAGGCGAGTGGATTCCTCCACACGCACACGAACGCCCCGCCTCCTTCTCGTCCGTAGCGAGCCTTGAGGCTCTCTCTCTCTCTCTCACCCACTCTCTTTTCCTGTGTCGACGGGTGCCCAAGAGGCTGAAGAATAAAGAACTACCGCTCACAAGTTCGGAACGTTGTCGACCTCGTTTGTTTGGCCACCACTACAACGATATAAGAAAATACATCTACCTGTCTGCGTACGCGTTTACGCAGAGCTCGATAGGGAACGTCAACGAAGCGTTGCCCTCCCTCGTGGTAGGAAGCACCGAGAGCCGAAGGAGACTTCCTCCGCTTCTCTCTCCGCAGACAAAGGGGAGACGTTGCGGCCGGGGGAGGTATCTTGACGTAGGAGCACAGAGAAGGGAGTTTTTAGTAGGGGACCCCTCTTTTGAGAATGGAATACAAGTGGACCTCGGGTGGAGAAGAGCGAGCCGCAAACAAATGGAAAGGACAAACGTATGTCGAGGGGGAGGGAGGGAGCAAAATCCGGAGAGGCGTCCCAACCCGATGCAGTTCGGTGTGAGCTGCGAAGGAAGAAGAAAAGAAAGTGAAGTGGTGGTCAAAATTGTAAATAAAAAAGAAAAACTGCGGTTGAGGGGAAGTGCCAGTGGCGGGGATGCAACAATTCCACAGTGGGGGAGGGAGAAGCGAAGGGGGGGGGGGGATCATCGGCCGCTGCGCACTCCACGGTATATCTCTTCTGGAGAGGTGGCGGAGAGAGAGAGAGAGAGTGAGGGGGGAGAGAGGGGAGAGGGGGGGGGGGGAGGGGCTCGGGCGAAAAAGGCGGTAGCGTAAGCCGGTGGACGGCTCACCTCGCCCATACATACCTGCGGACACAGACACATACAGCGCAGCGCAGACTAGAGAAAGAGGCAAGAAGGATGGGATGGGGGGGGGGGGGGGTAGCGCACCCCAACAGACGACTGAGAAGATGTTCCACTCACCGCACCCGGCGTTGGTTTTGCCCGCCCCCTCCCCCAACTTGATCTGCATCCTTTTCCCACTGGCAACACAGCACGGATAGCCATGGTTCCCTCGTTGATGCAGACACATACGTATTATTCTTTTTTATACAACTCCACTTCAACCTCCCCTCCGCCTCCTCCTTCTCCCCCACCGCCGCTACCGCCGCTCTCCACGTGCTCCTGCTGGAGGTTGAGGAGTGCCCGCATGGGCAAGGGAGGTTACGGTGAACGTTTTCTTCCGCATGCAGTTCAACGGACGGGGTCTCTACTCATGCACACCCGCGCTTGAATTCCTACGGAACAGTGGTTACTTCAGACCTTGCGGTGCAATCCAGATCCATGAGCTCAAACCGTCCACCGTGATAGCGTGCAATGTGTCGAGCAGAGGGATTCAAATCTTCCTCCAGCTCTTCTCTGCGACGCCTTCTATCCGGCAAATCTCGTCGAGACGAAAAAGATGGAGCTAAGATAGAAGATAGATAAGAAATTAGATGGGCAGCGGGCGCTACAGGTGGGTCGCGACCGTCAGGAGTATTGGAATGGGGAGATGAATGTGTGTTAGTCGATGAGGGTGGCGGACCTGGAACGTGCCTAAGGAGCTCCAGTAGAAAGTTGCTGAGCTGAGGATTGGGAGCCAACTGCGTAGGGAACTCATCGGGGATACCATCTCTCCGACGGAGATCAACAAGGCCAGGGCATGACCAGAGGTGCGCTGGGGACTCCTTGCAGCTGAGCCTGGACGACTCTGCGGCGACGTGCGGGTTATGCGCGTTGTGTTGACGTACGTGGGGCCGTTCGAGGACTGTCCGGACGTATAGACATGGCAGGGCCCATATCACACGGCATCAACTTGGGATTTATCGGAATAGGTCTGCTTACTCCTCGGACATTTGTTACAAGGGCACGACGCACTGCTGGATGGCCGGTGTGTATGTGGTACACCAGGCCTGGAATGGTGGAGAGGGCGTGGCCACACTGGGTGCGAACATGAGTCTTGGATCCCGTGTCGAGGCGGGGTCGTTGCCGCGGGGGCTCTCACTCGACCCCTACTGAGCGGGGTTGAAGTAGCTGATGACGGTTGCCTATGTTTCGCTTGGATGTGGCGGGAGAGGTGCGTGATGGCGAATCGTTGATGGCAATCCGGACAGGGGTTCTCTAGCGATGACTCGAACCCCGCGAACCGGAGTGAGAGTGGTGAGAGGGAGGGGGCCGTGGACAAACATGTGCCACCTTACGAACCACTCAAACGAGTCCGTGGCGAATGGGCAAAGCGGGCACTGATAGGCTCCATCCGGTGGAGCCCCATGCAGGGCCAGGGCGAGGTGGGCAGCAAGTGTGTCGTGGGGGGTGCCGTAGCTAGATACCAAGTGCCTGCTGAGGTGGCTTCTGTTGGTGGATCGGGCGTAACACACCGGACACAAGGCTGGTTCGGAGCCTCGCGTTGCGAAGAGAGGGGGCCGCGGAGGTCTCGATGGTGATCGTTCCGGTGGGGAGTTCTGCGCGGCAGCGGTTGTAATCTGGACCGCTCGACACCACCGACATTGCATGTCCGAGGACCCGGTGATGCGGCGGTGGAAAAATCCGAACTGGGCCAGGGCCGTCTCCTGTCCTCGTGTGAGTTCCACTTCCTTGTTTTTGGGGGTGGGGCGGTTGTGTTGGAGGAGCCGCTGGCGGGGGGCGGAGTGCTGCACAGGATTGCGTGGAACGTCAGCTCGGCGCTTCAAACCAGCCGGTCTACAGCGTCGTTGCGAGGGATCTCACCGGGACCGAATACAAATTGAAAGGACAGTCGCACCTGGCGTTGCTGAAGGGAGAATATATCAAGGACCAGATGCGACGCAAGATGCCTTCGTCGACGGTGGTGGGACCCGTTTCAAGAGCCATGAGGAGCGATAATGAATCCGTTACAATCAGCGCGGTTGTTTCGGACACTTGCCGCATTGTAAGGTGGGTGTGGAGGCGGGTGAGGCCGATCTCCATCGCAACACACTCCGTTCAGTAACTGCACGCCAAAGGGCCACACCCCTGCGTGGCGGTCGCTACCACCTCGTTGCCACGGTAAATAAAGGCAGCAGTTCCTGAGCATTCGTCTGTTGCACAGCCATCATCCGTCCACAGAGAGTAAGGGACACGCTCAAATCGAGCAAGGCGACGCAAGCACGCGGCTACTTTGTCCTCCGGTGGGGAGTCCGCGCGAAGATTTTCTGGCAGAGAGGCGTTGAAGAAGACCCGACCGCTCGTGCGGAGAGAGTGATGTGTGTGGAGGGTTTCAAAGGAGTCGATACCTCTGTAATCCCTAGCAAGGTACTCCAGGGCATCCAGTACTTCATGCCCGGGCGTAAAGACCCTCCTGGCCAGAGTTCCCAGGTATCCCCCGTAAGCGATGGCCGAGAGGTACAGCCGTGTTCGTCCGAGTAGCACGATGGAGTTTAGGGGGAGGAGGTCTGCCTCTTCAGGGAGATCTCGGCCATCCGCGTACGTGGGGGTACCCACAATGAGGGCAGCTGCTTTGGCGTGAAGGTGTTCGAAGGACTGGCGGCACGTGGCGCCCGCCATGTCCCACCACGCCTCGGCTCCGTAAAGCAACTTCGATTCGATGAGTGCGATGTAGAATGATCGAAGAATATTCTTGAAGGTACCCCAGTGTAAAAATATGCATGCGTATCTCCCGAGTGGGGTCGCCCAGGGTGAAGGGTCACCGCCTACAGCCTCCACTTCTGCCTTGAGGAGAGGAGGACACGCTACGGTGTGTCGCAGTCCCTCGGGATTAGCACCGATACACCCCCACCCAACCTTTCTGTCCGTGCGACGCCAGCGTGTTGGTATCCGGTTATGTCAAATGAAGAACAGCCCCATAGAAGAGAAATGCGTCACTTGGAGAATGCAGATCTGAGCGTCACTCGCTTCCAGAAAATGGGAAAGCCAAAATTTCTTTTGTGTGCTCAGTCCATTGCAGTTCCACTGGACGCATCTTAAGCTCGGCCTAGGACTGCACTCGACATCGCCGCAACGCAGCAGCAGCAGCTGATCAGTAGGATGGGGCGTACAACTATCGACCCGTTTGCACGGGTCCTGGTAAGCTGGTTCAACCGTATGTCTCGCTGGAGGTCGCTTCAGCAGAACGCCAGCTAGAACCTGATTGCCGCACCAAGCCGTGCATCCTAACCCCGGCTTAGAAGATGCAGGCGCTTGGCTTTCCCACGTCGTGGGTACTGGATCCTGATACCACGCTGCAGTGGCCAGCATCATCAGGGAGGGGGGGGGACGGCGAGAGGTGGCCAAAAAGGGAAGCGAAAGAGTCGGAGAGGGAGGGAGCCGGGCAACAAAACCGCAGCAGTGCTGTAGAACAAGAGGGATGCGCCCGTGCGGGAGGCATGGAGGGGTGAGAGGAGGGAGCTCAGACCGATCTCAGACCTCTCCCCCCTCTCCCTCTCTCTCCCTTTGCTATCTCAGGCCATGTCAACGTTCTGCCCTGGGTCCCGACTCCCCTCTCCCTCCCCACCCCACCCCCACTCTCCCCGCTCCGCTTTCCCGAGACCGCTACTCCTTCCGCTTCTCCTGGTAACAGACATGGTTAAAATTCTGGGCATGCTGCAACTTGTTAAACTGCGTGCGGCACTCCTTGCCATACCAGCAGTGGGGCCGCTGGGTGACCGAGTCGGGCAGTTCATCTGGATCGATCGAACGGCGATAATGAAACAGCAGCGCGGCGAACACGGCTGCCGCGCACGACTGGCACACCGCTGCATCAACCTGCATTGGCCCGTTGACGAGTACCATATCAGGGATCCACTCACCCGCCTCAAACTTAGAGAGTGTGACAGCCCACACATCCTTCACAAGAATTTCATGCGCAGCGAGGTACGTCGACAAAATACTTTGCTCGATGGTGTTGCCCCCAAAGGTTTGGGGCGGCAAGGCATTCATGGGCGCGTAGTCCCGGAAGCGCTGGAACGGCTGCGAGTCGCTGTGCGCCGAACATCCTCCCTGCCTATAGAGGTGGCAGAAGGCGGCGTTACACACGTGGCAGCGCTGCGGACGGCCACACAGCGGGCGCTCCGGGAAACAATCGTGACAGGCAGAGCAGCGAAGATGTGGTCCCCCCGCCGGACACTGAAAACCGTCGACAGGGTTCGACGCATCGCACTCAGAACAGTGACCACCGGCGAGAGGCACAGTATTGCTATACGTGAGACTCCAGTGCCGCAGGAGCACGGGGGCACCGTCGCCTACGCCACCGTCGATGTCCTCACTCGATTCCTCCGAGTCTCTATCGTCGTCAGGGGCCAACTCATCGTCACGTGGGCGTTTGCCCATGTTCAATCCCGATACAGGAACCACATCTGCAGCGTCCAGCAGCGCGAGCTCCTCCGCGGACCGACGACCGTCCGGGTGGGCGATCAAAAAGTTCTCAGCGCAGCTCTGCAGGCGATGCGTGGGCCGAACGTCCGTGATGGTCTGACGACACTCCGGGCAGGAGTGTGAATGATGCTGCGTCACCCACGCGCTGATGCAGCCGGCACAAAACGCGTGTAGGCACGGCAGCACCGAGCAGGGGCGGTGGAAGATCGACTGACAGATGGAGCAGGTCAACTCCACCTTCATACGGGTTGTCGTCGTCTCTTCCTGAAGCCTTTGAAAGACGTACTCCACCAGACTCTTTGAGGGGGTATCAACGTCCTTGTCGAGGGCGCTCACTGCCCTCGAGCCAGTATCCGGCAGGCGGGTAAGAGCAACTCGATCACCGTTCTGAAGGGCTACCGGCATGCCCTTCTCTACCCGACTGCCATTGAGAAAGACGCCGTTCGTCGAGGTGTCACGCATCTCCACCCGCAGCGTCACCGCATCCACAATGAACTCGCAGTGCTGTGCAGATAGCTTGTCCGACAGCGTAATGCGGTGCTCCTCCGCTATATTTTTGCCGCGTCCGACCACGAGCGTCCCAGTGTCTTGGTGGAGGTCCAGTGTCGGCAAGCCGTCTTGCAGGGGCACCAGTCGAGCCACCAGCGGCTGCTGCAGCGGGGGCGCCGCAAGATCAAATAGATCATCTGCGGTGTGAGCCGCATCAGTGACGATGCCCTGCATCGGCGTCCCCTCCGCCGGAGGACTTTGGGAGCTCCGCTGCGACATGGGGAAGGCGCTGGAGAGGTGCTCTGAGGGTACAGTTTGATAAGTTGAGGGAGGAGGGCAAGTGATGCAAGAGGGGCCAGAAGTGGAGCCACACGCTCGGTGAGGAAGCGGAGGGGGTAAGGGAGGGGATCCCAAGATATATTTAAAAAATGTACAGAACATGCATCCATTGATGTCGGGGAAAAATTTTTTGCGTCTTTGTTTTACCGGGGGACAGGTAGAGGAAGTCGGAGAGCCTTCAGCACAATCCTTCTTGTTTGTGCGGCACCATCGGAGAAGGTCCCATGGTAACAAAAAAAAAGTGTGCGATGCCTCTGCGCGGACCGGATGAGGGACACCCGCGGGACCTCCTTCGAGAGAGTTTTCGGCGCAACACACAGAGAACCTCGCTAGAAGCCCACGTATCCCACACCGACGCGGTCAGTGAGGCTCGACCGCAGCAACATACCCGTCGCCTCCTCTTTTTTGAGGACCCCCTTCCTTCCTTATCCATAATGGAACCATGTCTACTCCGTCTTCCTGTCCTCACCGCCCTTCGCAAGGCACCTCTCTTCCCCCCGCAAGTCCCCTGCATCCTATTCGAGGAGAAGGATGGGAAGGGAGGGGGAGTTGGAACGAGAAAAGTCGAAAGAGATCGCTGTTCCTTTTGCTTTTTTTTTCATTGGAGGCGGTCGTCGTTGGTTGCTCTACAAGCCGAAGTATATATATATATGTGTGTGTGTGTGCGAGAGGAACACACATTCACGGTTGTGTTTAGACACTACCGCCCATCATTGGAGTCGACAAAGGGTGGAGAAGAAGAAGGAGGGGGGGGGCGGGTTAGGACAGTGAAGGCAGGCGGGACCGAAGTCCGGCACGCGATCGTTTAGTAACCCCACCCCCTTCCGTTTCCAACTCATCGTTGCCTCTTGGAAAGAGGAGTGGGGGGAGGCAAGGAGAAGAAAGCGTGTGTATTCGCATGTATTGCAGAAAAAGCCGCCCGCTTCTCTTTCTCTCTCCCTTTGCACGTAAATATGAGAAGACTTAAAAAGAGGGGGGGAACAAGAAGAGATTTGACGATGCGCAGATCCATTTTTGTGGTGATGGAGAGGGGGGAGGGAAGAGAGGGGGGGAGAGGGGAAGAGAGGGGGGAAAGCAGGATAGGAGCGCACCAGAAGGCGAAGATAAGTGAGACGAAAAAGAAAAGAAGGGTCCGAGATGTCATACAAACGCACACAAAAAAAGAAAAAAAGAAGGTACATGGCCTTTTTTCGCTATTTCCCACATACCGCAGCGGCACTCAAAGCACCGTACTGGAAGTTATTGTTAGAGAGAGTCTGCCGATGTGCTGCCGTCTGCCGCCTGCGTAAAGAAATGAAAAGAGGTTTCCAATTTCTCTCCCTCCCCTACTTTTGGTCGCCGCGATAGAAAGAGGCTGGACGGAAAGAAGAAAAGAGATATACGGCAGCGAGAAAAAGAGAAGCGTATCGGCCTTCGTCATGCTGCTCCCCTCTCTTTGCTTCCTTTCCTCTTTCGCCTCACTGAATTACAAAGCTTCCTTTACACACCCCAACTGCGTCTTCGTTGGCGAGCGGAGGCTGAGGAAAGGAGGGAGAGAGCGGGGGGGAAGGAAGAGGAAGAGGAAGAGGAAGGGGGGGGAATCTACGTTCGACTCTCCACTGAGAGCAGTGTTGCAGCTGTAAGCCCTGGCACTTCCCTACGCCTCGCTGCCTTTTCGCTCCTCATCGGCAACGAGAGCGGTGATGTCTCTTTCAAGATTGGCGCCCGCTTCCTGGAAAGGGTCGTGGCACTCTTCCGGCCAGCCGTTCGAATCGAACGCACAGAGGGCACTCGCGCCAACGCCCCCGACTCGTCCTCAGCCCCGTCGTCCTCTATCAGTGCGGCCGTGCGTTGCAGGCGGCGAACGCATTGAAGATGAAAGTTTCGTGTCTCGTTGAGACTTTCGATGCGGTTGTCGAACTCTACCAGCTGCTGGTCCGCATCAGTGAACATGTGACCGAAGCTCTGCAGCTGCTTCAGCTTCCAGGCGACGTCGTCTCGCTCCTTGAGAAGGAGGGCACGTCTCTTCTTATCCGCCTCACTGGTCTTTAGTTCTCGCTGAACCTCCGTGAGACGACGTGTGAGCTCCTCGACGGCACGGCTCCACTTTGGCTTCTCCGTGATTTGCGCGCCGCTCAGCGTGCGACGAGATTCTTGGAGCTCGGCCAACTCGCTTTCAAGGCGCTCCAATTTCAGCAGCTCCTCCTCGATGGACGCCTGCGTCGCATCCTCCGCGGGGAAGCTCAACCTGTTACCGCTCGGACTGCGAACCTCTCCAGCGGCATGCGGGCGATACAGCGGCGGTGGCACCTTGCGCCGCCCCAGACACGTTTCAGAAGTCGCTTTATACTCTTTGTGAGACACGCCGGTGGTGACAGGGGTGCACTTGATGGGTGGCGTCGTCATCGAAGCCGCCGTCGAGGAGGCCCGTCGAGGTTGGATGACGCCGAGGGGTGTCTCACCCACCGAGGAGTTTTGAGAAGAGTCAGCTGGTGAGTTGGACGAAAGTTTTGGCGAAACGCCCTTGCAGAACCACGAGGGGGTCGGCGTTGCCAGCTGCAGCACCGTTTGCTCCCCTGGAAACGGGTGCGTCTCGGCCACCGCAGCGTCCTTCGGAAAGAAACGTTGACCGCGACGCCACCCCGGGGAAGATTCGGGCCCCAGACGTCGCTTAGCAGGCGACGCTGCCACAGAACGGAAGACCCCACCGAACTCCGAGCTGTTGGGGGCAGGAAGCGTTCGTTGGCGCAGCCGATCTGCCTCCTCACGAAGTTCCATGATGACGCTTCGCCGTTTGCACGCGCGGAGAAGATCGTCCTGGCACTCCTTCAGCAGAAGGGCCGCGACCCGGACACAGAACCGCTTAGCTGCTGCCCTATCCTCAGTATTGCGGAGGCGCTCTTCATGAGTGGTGCGCTGCCGCGCACGTTCTTGCTTGTCCTTTGGAAGCTCCAATTTTTCCAGTGGCGTCTCCAAGCGACGTAGTTCCTCTTGCAGCTGTTGCTGCTCGTGGAGCGTCTGCTCCAACGCCCTCTCATATTGCATGAGCTGCAACCCAAATTCATTCTTCTCCTTCTGGAGTTGAGACATCCGCCCCTCCTCCATCGCCGTCTCCAAGGTCAGAAACTCAAGAGAGGCCACGTCGCTGGTGGCAGTGGCGGCGGCGAGAGGGTCTATACGGTCACCCGCTGGTGTCACGTCAGGCTGATCAGTGTCCCACATCGGAGGCATCGTCGTCCTCGACCTGGAGTCTTGCTCCCCTCCTGACTGTGGACGATGTGTTAGCGTCACCGTCGGCCGTTGACTGGAGTACTTAGGCGAAAGCCCAGCACTGATACTGTCTGCATCGGTGGTGGTGGTGTTGGGGGTAGATGTCTCGCCCCCTTCTGGGCCAGCAGCAACTGTCAGTGTCTCTAGAAACGCCACCCGCGACTCCAGAGCCTTCCGTTTCTCCACTTCAATCATCGTCGTGTACTCCGCATTGAACAGGTCGCTCTCCAGTCGCTTTGTCAGGCGACGCTCTCGCTGCAGGAGCCCGCTGATACGTTGGACTTCTACAGCGAGAGAGTCGGAAGGGGAGCAAAAGGGCTCCATCTCCATGACAAGGCGCCGCTGCGCATCCTCGAGTTGATCACGCAGAAGCGCAATGGTGCGCCCCGATTCCTCTTGGCTGAGGCTCGTCTCCACTGCTAGCTGTGGGTTGACGGGGATCTGTTTCGCGCGGTTGGCGTACTTTAACGTGTTCAGTGTCTCCTCCAAAAAGGCGGAGGACGGGGCGACGCAGGCGATGATCGCCGTGCGTGAGTTGCCACTCAACATCGGCTGCAACAACCGCGTGAGCTTCGAGGAACGGTAGGGAACGTGCGTTTTCCTTTCGCACAGCGCCACTATGACGTTGCCGAGTGCGAGGAGGCCGCTGTTGATGTGAATGCCCTCACGCATCCGTGTGGCAGCAGTGCCGTCCGGCAAAAGGTAGTTGTCGGAAGGAGACCCGGTGTTACTGCCACCGCTACCAACACCATTTTTTCGACTGGGCCCGTTGGAAATCCCCAGCGACTTCTTAAAGCGCTCACTTCCCGCTAAATCCACGAAGCAGCAGCGCGCACAGCAACCGTGGCGGTGCAGCGTGAGAGTTGCAATGCAGTGGGAGCGCGAGCTCACCGCGTTCATGAGGGTCGAAGCCGTCTTGCGATTGCCGAGTGCGTCATCAAGCAAGTCCAGCAAACCCGTCACGCTTTCTACTGGCACCTCCGTGAGACCCACAACATACACGCCCCCGTGGGGGTCTTCGCGGAGGCTGAGACTGCTGCTTAGCATCGACGCAGACGAGACGGAGGCTCGGCGCGGTGACGGCCTTCGCTCCATCCGTAGCGAATGGGGCTGCAGTGAAGCGCCTCGCTTAGTACGTCCTTTTGCACTGATCGCGCCATGCCATCGATTTTCCCTGTCACCATCAGACCTCGATGCCGCTGCCATGGCAGAGACGGCAGTGGAGCTTGTGGGCAGGTTTCGGGCACAGAGAAGATCCCCCACCGACTCGTTGTACACCTCCACGACGCTCAGCGTCAAAGAGAAGGCGGCGCTGGAACTCTTGGCAGCAGCAGCAGCGACTCCGGAGGTACCATCGCCTGCGTCGGCACTCCCGCAGTCCGCAGCCTGCACGTTGGCTCCCTCCTCTGCTAAACGGCAGAACAACTCCTGCACCGCATCGTTCAGCAGCGCTGCCATCGTGAACGTCTTACCGGCTCCGGTTTGCCCGTACGCGATCGTCGCCGTGTGGAAGCCGCTCAAGAAGGCATCGATGAGTTGCTGCCCTACCGCTGCGTAGACGTCACCGGAGGCGGCCGCACTATCAAACACGCGGTCGAAAGCAAAAATGCGAGACTCGCCCACGCTGATCTGATTATCTGACACCGCCACACAGCTCGCCGCCTCCTCGTTCGGGAGAAACGGGCGTACGCGCACCGCCACTGTAACGTGCTCCGCCATGTCTATCGCCTTCTCCTTCCCTCTTGCGGAGTGGTTGATCGTGGAGGACTGTAAGAGGGTGGGGGAGGGGAGAGGAAGAAGATGAGGCAGGGGGAGGGAGAGGGAGAGAGGGGGATGAAGGAAGGATAAAACGGTACCAACCGAAGAGAGAGAAAGATGAAGAGACTTCCTTCTCGTTGGAGGTGAAGGAGACTTCGTATTGTTTCACAAGAGAGCTTTGGTGGAGTGAAGGGGGGGGGGGGGGGGCGGGGGCAAGGAGAGGGAGGAGGGACGGAGGGAGGTGAGGCGCAGACGTTTTTCTCTCTCCCCCTTACGCACTTTGCTGCTCACCAAAATTCCCGCACGGGTATGTGCGTACCTTTTTCTGTTTTCGCTGGTCTGACTTTCAGGTGGTTTGTCGTGGGTATTCCAACATGCCACCATCGTCACGCCAAAGAAAGCAAAACAGGAAGGAAGGCTTGAAGTGACGAAGATGAAAGCAGCACAAGGTGCGGTGCAGCAAAACGGAGTCAGAGAAGAGAGAACGGAAGAGGCAAGTGGGGCATGCGGAAAATAGAACGGCGAGAGAATATTCGTAATACCAACAACGCACCCAACTAGGGTGGAAAGAGGGGGATTGGGGAGAGGGAAGGGATACAGCGAAATACTCAGGAAGGATCTCGCCGTCTCCAGGGAGGCAAGAGGGGACACGTGGGGAGAGGGGGGGGGCAGTGGCTCTCGAGGTGAAAGCGGTAATGGTGGAGATCGCATTGGCTACGCGCGCATGAGGCGCGACGACGGTGGGGAGCATGAGGAGGTGCTCAGCCTCGTCCGCCTCGTTCTTGACTTCGCCTCTTCACTTCTGTCTCTCCTCTGTCACGGCATGCAACGACGCCACAGGAAGGGGTGCGAGGATAGAAAGAGGGTAAGAGAAGAGGTCTGGCCCCTTCAGCAGACAAAAGTAACGTTAGAAAAGAGGTTAGAGGAGGCGGGGTGTGAAAAGCAGCCATGTGAGAAGGGGGAAGTGAGAAGAAGTGGATATAATAAAAGAGGAGGGGGCGGCAGAGCAACTCTCGCGGAATGAGAGAGGCAAACCGAGAATCAGAGAGAAGGTGTAAGAACGGGG
The DNA here is from genome assembly GCA_030849085.1 of Borovskyia barvae. Taxonomy (NCBI): domain Eukaryota; phylum Euglenozoa; class Kinetoplastea; order Trypanosomatida; family Trypanosomatidae; genus Borovskyia; species Borovskyia barvae. Next base: position 55,636 of record JASAOM010001040.1, read on the forward strand.
AGGGAGAGTCGTGGAATATCTTACGACCTGGTCCACCCACCCATTCACCCATACACATCTATATATGCAGACACGTACCTGCACCCACTCCCGATAAAATCTTCTTGTCCCGCTCGAATTCACAGCCCATGCCTCCCTCCCTCGGTTTCTAAGAACAATCCTCCCCTCTCGCGCCCTCTGTACACCCTCCCTGACACTCTTTCTTCCGGTAGGCAATGGCACCCACACCTACCCCGCCCTTCACCTCTCCCCTTGGGATGATGTATAGGAACTCTAAGTCCGTCTTCGATGCCCCGTTCTCCCTTCTCTCCCCTTTTCCCTGCGACGGCGCTGTCTTCACTAAGCCTCTCCCTTCCAGGAGGACATCTCCGTGCACATGCACGACACAAAGTCGTCTGCCTCTCCATAGTAAAGCACAAAGGCAACGCGTGCCATCATACGGGAGAGTGCAGCGGTCGGGAAGCGGCGCCTACACGAAAGCCGTTCGCTCCTCTTGTAGCGGAGGCCTCTGCACTGCCGTGGAAGAGGTGGTGGCGATCGGGAGATACCTCAGTGGCTTGCTCCATGCAAGCGCCACCGCACGTGAGGTCTTCTTCTCTGCCGTCGTCTTCGTGGTATTACTCCACTTAAAGGGATCCTCTGCGCGTGTCTCATGGGGGGCCCGGGCGGCAGGATTGAAGGACGAGGAGGGGTGGTGCTCCTCTGCGTGTCGCCGCACCGTCGGTGTGGCTGACGAGTCCGCGGACGGTATATCTAGGTGCGACGCACGGGAAAAGGAGGACGCGGTCAGCGATGTACTCTGTGGAGGGGGTCGCGTCCAGTGAGGCTCGAACTCTTCACTTTCCTCATCGTCGTCCTCCGCGGCGAGTGACGCCCGACTTGACGACCGGGCCGCCCCATGCCGTGATGCTGACGGTGTTGGGGCGAGTCGGACATGCCGGTTGCGGCGCCATGATTCTCCCTGTGGGGCCGGCGTGCGAGCGTACCGTGGTCGCCACCATTCCTCTGCCTCCTGTCGCTGTCTCCGGGCCTCGGCGAGGCGCTCCACGAAGGACTCCACACCCCATGCCGGCTGGGCGTCCTCGCGAGGGAGGGGAAAAGTCGGGTCTACGTGTGGAGTGAAGGTGCATTGGGCGGTCGATGTTTCCTGTTGCTCAGAGCGGAGAATGGCAAGGCGCCGGTCCCGTTGCTGTGCCCACAGCGTCGTGCGGGCCTCTATCGTCATGGAGGCGTACCCGGACCGTCGGTGCGGTGGCCGACCTGCTCGAGGGTGGAAGGTGCACGCCTCCGCCGCCTCTCGCTCCTGCTGTTCCCGGAGTCGGAGTACCTCTTCCTCCTTGCGTTGCTCCGTCTTCCGCCAGAGGAGCTGACGTGCCTCGGCCGTGGTGCCTGCCAAACCGCTTGCCTTGAGTGATGCTATTTGGTGCCGCCACAAGGCTGTGGACGCGGGACTCACGGACGGCTTGAAGGTGAGCGGCTCCTCTACCTCCCCCGAAGAAACCGCCCCCATCCTTTCTTTTCTTTCATGTGCTGCTTCGGCGCCGGACTTTGCGCTATGATACAAGCGGTTGCATGGACTGTCGAGCAGCGCACCAGAGTCCCCTTCGGCGGCCAGCCGGTGGCGGCGCTCCTCGACGATGCGCCGAGAGGCTTCGCTGATCTGGGGATGTCCCGTGGCCACCTTAGACTGTTCTCCTTCGCGAAGCTGTGAAGCGCGACGGCCGCTCCGGAAGAGTCGCTCGTGAGGATCGGTGTTCACCTCCCCTTCCTTCTCGTAGTGCCGCCGTGAGAGCCGCGCTGATTGTGCCGACAGTTTGGGGTGGAAGGTGCAGTGGAGAGCGACCTCCTCGTCAAACAGGCGGCGTCGGGGCGGTGCGTCGGCCTGGAGGCCACCGCTGCGGGAACGGCTCGAATGGGGTTCGTAGAGTCGGCTCACAACATCGTCCTCCTGGAACTCCATCCGTGAGGCGTACGGGGACAGGCGTGGCGTGAAGCTCCGCGAAGAGCCCAATCCCACCTTACTGGCGTTACGGCCGCTGCTATTTGGGTACGTCCTCTCGAAAGCTTCGCAACGGCGGCGGCGGCGTGCCTCGGCTTCTGCGATAAGCGAGACTTCAATGGGGAGACCACCCCGCTCCGCGCTTGCCTTCTCCTCTGCGTAAGCCGTGATGCGGGGAGTTGCCGACATCGTGCTAAGCTCGCGCCGAGCTGCCTCTATTTGTGCGCGAGTACGCCGTGCACGAGACTCGGTCGCCCACTTTTCAAGCTCGACCGTGACGTCACCGTCGCTGCGGTGAACTCGTCTTGCGAGAGAGGTGACTGTCGGGGAGAAGGAGCACTGCTTCGCTGCCTCTTCCTCACGTTGTCGAGCAGTTTCCAGTGCCTCCTCCTCCAGAAGCGCCAACTTCTTCCGGTGGAGCTCGTGCAACCGCTCCCCGATAGAGGAAGACTGTCTCGCTATCGATGTTTTGCCAACCTGCTCCGCATAGGAGGAGATACGCGGTCTGAAAGGCGTATGACGGGCCTCACGCAGCGCTTGCTCCTGGCGGAGGAGCTCCACATGTTCGCGGTAACGTCTACCCGTCAAGTGGAGATACTCCACGACGTCCGACGCGGTGGAGGCCGCGTGGCGCCCCACCTCCGCCATCGAGAAGGGCTTGCTTGATCAGCAATAACCTCTCCCCTCTTTCTCTCCTCACCGTCTCACGAGTGAGTACGGGGAAGATGGAAGAAAAAGGCGGAGAGGGTCTGTGTTTTAGTGTGAGAAGGTGGGGGGGAGGAGGGTCCTCCCTATCGAAACCTGCACAGGTGACCAGCGCAGCCTACTGGTGGTCTTCGGGGTGATGCGCAAAGCAATAGCAGCAATCGTATAAAAAAAGGCGGAGAGGAGAAAGAAAAAATGGACGGAGAATGAATGGAAAGCACAAATGTTGTGACGCAGGGTGAGCCACCACAAGCGGCACCCGTTCATACTTCCTCGGTGTAGAGCAGGGTGGAGGGGGAAGAGAGGGCAATGGGAGAAGTAGAAAGGAGGCGAGGGAGAAAGGTACTCACCTACACATCTATACAGAGGTGCTCCCTCTCTCCCTCTAGCAGAAGACGAGGAGGGAAGCAACGGGGGGTGGCAGTGCAGGGGTATGCATGCATACAGCTAAGTGTGTTTGTGTAGATCTCCAAAAAAAATGGGGAGAGACGAGAGGAGAGAGGGCGGAGGCCTCGTTTAACCCCTCGCTGAAGAGAGAGAAAAAAAAGACGCAGCACAAAAAAATGTAGCAGAGCTAATACAACCCGAGGAAAGAGAAGGCTAGCGGCACACCGCACATGGCACCCTCGACCGCCAAGCTGATTCTTTTTTTGTGTGGGTGTTTCTCTGCGATGAACAAGGGGTAGCCACCACCACCACCCTTGCGGAAGGCCTGAAGTGAAGCGGGGGGGAGGCAGAAAAAGAGAGAGGAGGAAGGAGGAAGGGAGAGGGGGAGGGGGGGTATTGAAGAAGAGAGGGAAAATTAAGCATCCATTACACGGACGTCAACCACACATCATGACCCCAATAGATGCTGCTGTTGTTTTGAAAAGGAGGAGCTGCCCCCCCCCTCCTCTCTCCTCTTTCCTCGTGTTCTTTGCATTTGCCCTCCACCTCATTCCTTTGCGGCCACCGTTCTGGTCGTCTTGTTACTTTTTGTTTTGATGTGTCCCAATTTCTTCTCGCAATTTGGAACGACTTTTCCCCGCCTGTGTAGGAGGGGGTCCCACAGGGGGTGCACGCAGCAGCACGGGTCGGCCACGTTAGCTTCGCTTTCCGGCAAGTACGTTGTCCTCACTTTTTAATATTCCCGGGGGCCCCGATGACGGTAGAGGTCAGAGAAGACACAGGAGGGGAAAAGATCGGAGAGGAGGCACGGCGTACGTCCCGTCGATGTACGATAGGCGAGGAAAACGAAGGGGGGCAACCCTACGCCTCACGTTCCGTGCAGGTAGAGGGTGGGTAGAGAGAGAGAGAGAGAGAGAGAGAGAGAAGGAGAGAGAGGCATGTATACTGGGCGAGCGCGCGTAGGCGGAGCGGCAGGAGTGCAAAGGTAAAAGTGGGGGAAGGGGAATTCAAAGATCGCTGGCCTTCTCTCCCTCCCCCTCTCCCCTTGGCAGACCTACATACAGGCACTCTTCCATGAAGTTCAAGAATTAGCTCTTCAAGGATCAGGTCATCGATTTCGCATGATGTCCTCCTCCATCTCTCGCCGCAACGCCCGCTTATACCTCTGCGCCTCCTCGAGGGCATCGAAGGTGCTAATAATGGGAATGGCCAAGGTACGGTAACGCTCCTGGGCGCGGTCGACACCAATGCGGCATACCCGATAGATTTCGTAGAGCAAGACACACACCGTGAGGAAAAGAACGTACACCAGGACGTCGGCGATGGCGTTGCGGCTGCGCAGATGGAGGCGCAACCACAGCAGCCTCCACGCATAGTAGCGCCGCGCCACACCCTGCCGCGTCCGCGTGCACAAGCGCCACCACTTCGTCTGCCGGGCCGCTGCATCGACTGTCGTGAGCTCACGATGCAGTCGGAGAAGAGCAAGACCGTGGGTAACGCTCTCACTCAACGTGTTTACGGTGAGACAACGCTGCAGCATGCTTCCCTCCTCCCCCGCCTTGAGAAGGCGGCGGTAGAGGCTGTGCATGGCGGCAACCTTTGACTCCGCCGAGTCGCGCACCTCCGCTCCAGAAACGGGAGAAGGAGAAGTAGAGGCCTGGCTCGGTGCGCCTCTTGTCATGCCCGCTACGGCACTAGCAGAGAGGAATCGCAGACAGAACTGCATGCCTGTGTGTGTGTGTGCGTGTGTGTGTGCAAGAGAGGGAGAAAGAGCAGAATGGATAAGAAAAAGAAAGAGTGGACTGCTTTTCTATCCTTCTTTTCAAGAATGCTGTTCAACGTGAGCGCGCGACACGTGAGAAGCTGTCAACAACAAAGGGGGGGAGAGAGAGATGCAAGTACATGCGAGTGGGTGTGGGTATGCCACTCAGAGCGTCGTGTACACACAAACAAGAACAGAGAGAGAGAGAGAGAGAAAGAGACAGCGGCAATGCAAGGAGAAGAAAGAGAAGGAGATGCACGGTCAAGGTGAGGGCGTATATAATGGTCAGCATGCGAAGACAGGAGCCACACAGCCGCCGAAACGAAGGGAGGAGGAGGAGGAGGAGGAGCGAAACGCTCGATGCGCGCAGAAAAGAACGTGAGGGGGAGAGAGGCGAGAGACCGAACAGAGACCCACGAAAAACAGAAGTTGGGGGCCGCACCTCTATTCCACTCCTGCGAAGCCCTCCGCTTCTCCTCTGCATCGCCCTCTCTCCGCACGAGCGAGTTTGTGGCGGTGGGAGGGGGAGGGGGCGGTCATTCTTGAGTTCCGGTAGGGACTCCGAAAGACAGGGGGGGGGGGGGGTACTCATCACACGTGCATAATCGTCTGTACACTCCTTGCGCAGAGAGAGCCCCCACCCCCACCCAAGCGTTCAACCTTTCGTGGGCCGTGTCCCATCACGCGCCACCACAACGGAAATATATGAAAGGAAGAGATGCCTCATCATGCAGGGATGCCCAACACAAAATGGAGAAAAAAAGAAATTCAGCGACTGCAGCCGCAGCATCATCACCCAACATTTCCAGGCGGTACTCCGTTTGCGAATGGAAAAAAATACTTCAACAATGGAAATGGCGATACTGTGGAGTGGGTACAAACCAAAGATAGCGAGAGGCATGAGAGGAGGGGGGGAAGGGAGGCGCGATGCATGTCCATGATTCCGCCTCCTCGCTGTTGTTTCTCATTCGTCACTGACCCCCCCCCCAACTTTTACCTCGCCCCTTTTCTCCTCCGGATGCACACTCTCTAAACTCACTCAAAATTTCTCCCCCCTCCGCCCCCCCCCTCCCGCCTCTCTCCACCCCTCGTCGCCTGCCTCCCCGCCTCCCTCAACGAACGTCCGTGACGCATGCGGAGACACACACCTACATATATATATATAGAGAGAGAGAGAGAGAGAACGATGCGAAAGCGGATGGTACCACAGCGTTCTTCGCTATGTCCCACATACCACTTTTTTTGGGGGGGAGGAGGGGGGAAGGAGGGGGGAAGGAGGGGGAGGGGGCACGCCCCAACGGTACGTAGAGCCCACCTACTCATTTGTCTCACAAAAGAACGAAAGCGAAAGGGAAAGAAAAGCACATCTCTACAGAATACCAACAACATCTAGTAAAACTACACAAAAAATCGAGAGAGAGAGAGAGAGAGAAGGGGGAGAGGGTGAAGCGTTGGCACCATCTACTTGTGCGAAGTTGTCATCTCGGCTTCCCTCAGCTGCAGAACCTTTTTGGAAAGTGGAGGAGTGGGGGCACAAAGGGATCGAATTGAACGACTTGAACACCAGCTTTGATTTCTTTTCCCTCTACCGCCCAACCACCCTTTCCGTAGGCACACACAAAGAGAGAGACGACGCGAAATGCACGTCTTCTCAGCTGTCTCCCCACCCCCTTCCTCTTCCCTCACCTCCCCCCAACTCGCACATCCCAGTACAGTGGATCATCGCCTCCCCACCCTTACACCCTGCAGGGTCTTTCTAACGGCAACAAGAAGAGGAAGCGAAAAGAGAAAAGCTACGAATCTGGGGCCACTGCCATGCAGCCTACTTGTCTTCCTCGCCCACACACCCACGCACCCACACACAAAGCAAAGATGGTCTCTCACCATTCCTTCAGCCATTCCACGGAAAGGTAAAGAAAAATCCTCCACCCACCCACCCCCGAAAAGAGAGCAAGAGAGGAGAAAAAGAAAAGAAACAGCACCACTCGCAGACGAGGACAACTTTTTCACGAGCATCGTATTTTCTATTCCTCCTCCTCCTTTTCATTTTCCTTTTGCTTTCTCTCTCTCTCTCTCACACACACACACACATCTGACGAGATGTATTTTTGTTTTCAAGGGCGCGAGAGCGAAAAGAAAAAAAAGGAGCGGGGCGAGAAGGAAAGCGGAGAGTAAAGCGTGTGTGGGGTCTAAAAAAAAAAAAAGGGAGATAAGAAGAATCCGGAGGAGGCGGCCCCCTTCTTCTCCGCCTGCAGAGCCTCAGCAACTGCTCTCTCATGTCGCTCACGAGAATATGCGAACAAACAAACCGGAGGAGGGACGGAAAAGGGAGAAAGCAGAAGGAGTGGAGTAGGAGCGGAACGTGCCTTGAAGGAGGGGCTGCAGGTTGCACCGAACGAAACAAATATAAAAAAAGAGGGTGAGGAAGGGGGGCGAAGGGGGCTCGGGGGTGTGAAGCTGGCGAAGGAACTTTTGCTGGCGGCACCTTTTCGTTTCCACCGTGTCAGAAGAGGCAACACGAACGAATGGAAAGACCCCACCACCGCCAGTAACACGAGCACTACCCCTATGAAGAACACCGAGCAACGGGCATGGCGAAATAAAGGGGGGGGGCAGAGGATGAGCGCGTTCTTTCCCACCTTCCTGCCCTCTCCCCATCCCCTCCGCCTCATCCACATATCTATAGCGCTGCCTCCCTCACCTTTCCGAGTGACTTGGGGCAGCCAACGCAAAAAGGAAAGGAAACACAAAACAAAAGGCGTATCAGTCGTTAGAGTACGCCACATCAGCCTTCAAAACACTTGCCTTTGCCGATCTTAAGGACGGAAGAGGGGGGGGGGCAGAGAAGGAGCGCGGGATCTCGAAAGTAGCGGTAGTACCGCTATGACCGCATCTCCAAGTCATATCAGGTTCGAGTGTGTTCATCGCAGTCCTGTGCCGAGGATTGTGGAACCAGAGCGATCACCCCGGCCCCCCAAAAAAAATCCATTCCCTCTCATGCCTCCTCCTCCTTTCTCTCTCTTTCTATTTCGACGACCCCTCCCGTCTGCCTCTCCCTCTCCTTTCCTTCTCAGTAATTGGCAGGGTCACGCGAGTACGAACGAGAGGCGAGGGTGTTGCGTATATTGCCTAGATAGCTGCTGGCCTCAGACATCAACTTGGTTTCACGCTGCTCCAGACTGTCGCGCTGCTCTCTCAAACGCAGTTCCTGTTCGATCAGGGTGCGTTCATGCTGCGTGATGAGCTCCCGCTGCCGCCGGTGCTCCTCCAACTCCGCCTCTTTTTGTTTGATAGCTCGCTCCCGGTCCGTCACCGCGGTACGTGCTGCGTCCACCTCGCGCGCCTTCTGAGATACCTTATCACGGGCCTCTATCACCATCTTCTCGTTCATGTCCCGCCGGCTGGCTGCCTCGTCCGCCTGTCTGCCGATTTCCTTCCCTGCGCTGTCCAGCTCGCGCAACGCCTGATCGGCCGCCGCCACATTGCGCTCCGCCCCTCGCACGGCGTCATCCACCTTCGGTATATCCCGTGCGATAACGTCCGCCTCGAGGGCCGCATCGCGCTCCCGTGCCTTCGCCTCGTCCGCCTCGCCAGCGGCCTGTTCGGCGGCCTGGTGAGCGCGGTCTGCGGCCCGCCGGGCATCCTCCAAGGCTTTCTGGAGCTGGCGCACTTTCTCATCAGCCGAATCGGCGTCACTCACAAGGGTCGCAGCTCGGCGATCAAGACGATCCGACTCCCTCGATAAGTCTTGCAGATCTCTTCGGGCTTCCTTTTCCTTCTCTTTGATGGCTATCAAGTCGCTCTCCCGCTCCTTCTTCTCTCGAAGCACACGTTCCTTATCCTTGCGCGCCTCCTCCATGTCTCTGGCGAGCTCCCGCATTCGCTCGGTGCGCTCACGAAGATCTTCGTCTGCCGCCTTCACCGCATTTTGCGCCTCCTCCACCGCCGCCTCAGCGTTTTCCAGTCCGCGCTGCGCGTGATCGAGCGTCGACTCCGTCTTCTGAGCCGCCTCCACCTCCGCCTGCATCTCCTTGCGCATCTGATCCTCCTCCCAAAACGCCTTTGAGCGGAAATAGAGGCAGTCCGTCATGATGGGATACAGTCGCGTGAAGCGCTCAAACTCGGAGAACGAGATGCGATTGTCATGATTCATGTCGGCCCGTTCGAAGAGGTCCTCCACCGTGGCACTAGAGAAGTCCAGCCCCATGCTGTGGAAGCCTTTTTTAAAGTCCTCCACATCGATCATGCGGGAACCCTTCGTGTCAAACTCCGCAAAGACAACACGCAGTTTTTCCTCGGGTGAAGCATCTGCGTTGCCGCGCGGTACGAGGGCAGTGCTGCTAGTCCCCGCCGCGTAGGATCGGCGCGACGAGGTCGGCTCACTGCGGCCGCCCGTGTACGGAGCCAAGGCGTTGGAGGTGGAGGCCACCGCCCTCGTCGCGGCTGCCGCATTAACCGTCGATGCCACAGTGCGGCTCGGCGCTGCCGCGGCAGCCGTGGGCGGCTTCGTCGCAGGTGGGATCGGCTTCTGCGTTTCCTTGTGCCACGGATTCTCCGGCTGGAAGAGGTATAGCTGGCAGTAATCCACGAGCTGGCCATCGCCCAGCAAGTCCACCCACTTGCTTTTGTCCTCGTCATATATTTTCATTTTGGCGACATGGAACGAGTGGCTTGGCACGGACTCCGGCTTCGTGTTGGCGATCTCGATGGAAAAGGCACTTTCCGAGGATCTCGTCACCTCCTGCAGGGTGGGTCTGCTGGGGAACGTCAGCTCAAAGTTGAGCTTGTTACCGAATATATCGGCCGCCACTTGAACCACGAACATCTTTTGCTGCTTCAGGTGAGGAAGGGAGAGGGGAAGGGGATGTGCGGGGGGGAGAAAAAGAGAGAGACCCAAGAAGGCAAACTCTTCAAGATGTGTAAAAAAAGAAGTAGGGATGGATAGATAGATATATCGTGCGCACACGAGGAGGTGTGTCACGCAGAAAGATGCGAAAAAAAGATCTAAGGAGGAGAGGAGAAGCAGCGTTGCGTGGTACGCACTGAGTTCTATCCTTTCTTCTGAGAGAGAGAGGAGAGAGAAGGGAGGGACCTCCAGTGGACGAGGTGACGGTCCAGACGTGCACGCTGGCCCACACACGCACCACTCCGCTCGGAAAGGAGGTGAGGGTGGAGGAAGAAAGAGATGCGAAAATTACGCTCCGCAGCCGGTGCCGTTTGTGAAGAAACACGCAGTCCTCTCGACGGTGGAATGGGTGGGTAAGATGAATGCGACGCAACGTCTTGCGATGGGCACTGGCGAGAGTGGGGTGGGATGCGGAGGCGTTGTACACTACGGCGTGTCGGCAGGGGCGTGTGCACCACATTTGAAAAAAGGGGGAGGCAGAAGGACGGCAGAAAAGAAAATGGAGTGGCCTGAGAGAATGAGGAAAGAGGAGAAGAGCGGAGGGGCGATCCCTCCCCGCACGCCGGCCCTCCTTCGCAAAATTGGATGGTCCCCCCCCCCCCTCCCCCCCCCCCCCCCCGCTGTCCTTCTTGCAAAGACGGGATGGAGCACGGGGTGCTGCTACACAGCCACCCTCCGATCTACCCCCATCTACACGTGCAGATGAACGTTGCAGTAAAACTTGGATTTCACGTTTGTTTGTTCTGTTAGGTAAGGACCATCAACGCCGTGTGCGCACGCCTTGGGAAACAAAAATACAAATCAATAGAAAAAAAAAAAGAAAGGAGCGAAGGAAGGAATAGGAGAGAGCCGGGCACGACGCACACGCGACGAGCACTCCCCTTTTCAAAGTACAGAAAAAAAACACAAGGAGAAACGAAGGCGTCTCACATCACAATGGAAATCAAGCGAAGGGAAGTAAACTGCCATTGCTGCTCCCGTTAAAAGTTCTCCTTCCTCTTTATCCGTGACTACGTTGGGCGGGAAGTTCTGGAGACGGTGTACATAGTTTCTTTCTGTTCGGAAAAAAAAAGTAGCTAAAAAAGAGAGGAACAGGAACAGGAAGACAAGAAGGAAGAAGGGGGAGGGAGAAGCGGAGGGGAACCGTGTCCCACGCGACAGCCCTGAATAATGAAGAAGACAGTCGTACCAAAAATTTCAAGAAAAATCATCGAAGGCGAAAAACAAAACCCAAACGGGAAGAGGAATAGGTCCGTGTATATGCATGTGCATGCAGCGTGTAAAACAAAAAAAACCCGGGGGGGATGGGGAAGTGGAGGAAAAGGAGCCACGTGGCACCACTCCAGCAGCCGCACTTCGTGCTCTCTTCCGCATCTGCTCCTCCGACGAGGGTTCCGAGGAGCGCACGGAAAAAAAGCATGCTGAAGGATCGGGAAAGAAGAAGAAACAGGAGGGGGCCAAGCGCTGCTCCGTGAACGTCACATTCGAGACGTCCATATACGCACGCACTTTCACATAAACGCAGGTGCGCCGAACGAGGAGTCCTCCCTCTCTCTCGCCCTCCCCCCTCCCCTCCCCCACCAACATGAAAAAAAAGTGGGCGTCACCTTTCGCCTTTCACCATGCAGGCGCATGTGAAGGGAAACGTCCGCAGGCTCACCCGGGATTTTCTTCGATTTCTTCCCTCTCCTTCCACGTCCACTTCGTACCACCTGTTCGCCTCTTCCGTCCTCAACACCACGAATTCTTTCTCAAGCAACGGTCGATGGAGAAGGAGGAAGCGGGGAAGAGGGGCCTCCATGCGACAGAGTGGGAGCACGGGAAGTTGTATTGTATAGAAGAGGCAATCTCAGAGTGGAAAAGTTCGAGGAGTACGCATACATACGTCGATGTGCACACACACACACACATATATACTTACATATATTTGTGTGTCGGTGCACGCCTTTACGTGCTCGTCCTCAAACTTGCGTCAAAACGGAGCTTCCCAAAAAAAGCAAAACGAAAAAGCTAGAGACGGTTGCTATCAAGAAGATAGAACTCCGAGCGTACACTCATCACCAAAGCCCCTCACCTCCCCACCTCCGCACTCAAGCCATCGTTCGTAGCCATAAGAAGAAGATATATATGGAAAAGGGAGAAAGAAAAGCGGCCGCAAAGATTGTGTGTGTATCGAGGAAGGAGGGGGGGAGGAGAAGGAGGGCGGGGTGAGAGGCATAACAGAACACAAAAGAAAGCAAAAGAAAGAAAAGAAGAGATAACTTATAGAGGAAAAGGCAACAGAGATCAGAATGGATAGGATCGACGCACACACCAGCGGTGACCTGCCCACGCACATCGGGTGAGCTCCTTCTACCGGCGTCACACCCACACACATATACGCGCATGTATTCGTCGAAGATGTCGCTTTCATAGTGGGGATGAAAGGGGAGAGGAGAGAGAACGCATTCACTTTGTCTCTCAATTCTGTCGCAGCGCTGGAGCGTACCACCAGCTCTGTACGCAACCACGAGAGCGAAGAGACATCCCCGCCCCTCAGCTGCCGGGAGGGCGAAGAATACAAAACGAAAGGAAAAGGAAGAGGAGACTGAGTTAACCGGTTGGACCGCAACACCTCCACACCGCAGCATTTTTCTTAGATGAGAAGAAAGGAGGAGTACAGAAAAGAGAGAAGATGAAAACAGAACTAAAGCGTTGTAGTGCTACACGTTCGACTTCCCAGACAGGAACACCAAGAGGAACTTTTGTGAAGGGAATAGAGGGGAGGGGCGGGGGAGGGGGGCGCATAAGGTGCAGAAGTATCACCGGCCGAAACAAGGAATAAAAGATTTTTTAAAAAAAATGAGAGTCGCCCGTGCAGTTTTCCTTTTCCATGTCCGTGTGTGTTTCGCAAGCGGAACGCCCCTCTCCCTTCCCCCCTCCTCCCATGTGGAAGCCGCCTCCCTCCCACCCACCCCCCTGTAAAAAAAATAAGAAAAGGGAGAAGACAGGGAGAGGAAAACTTTTTTATCAAAAGAAAAGAGAGGTGGGGGGAGGAGGTGGGGGAAAGGGGGGAGGGGGTATCGTACTCAACCTCTCCCCTCTCTCTTCCCTCTCCTCTGCCGCGTTGCTGCAAAGGTGCATCTCTACCTTTTTGGTTTTCTTTGATGGCTGTCTGCGATGGTGAGAGGAGGAGAAGCCTCGAGTCGACCGCTGCATACAGAGGGGAGAGAAGTGACAGCGGGAGAACCACGACGACAAAGACCCCGGACCTATCGTGTGGGCGGAAGGAGTATGGACGAAAGCGAGGAGAGGAAGAGAGAGAGAGAGAGAGCGAAGGCCACCGTCTCTCCTGGTCTTCTGCTTGCTTTTTTTTACTTCCGGCATAGCGACGTAAAGGAAGAAGAAGAAAGGAGTGTAAAGGAAGGAACTGGCCCTCTCTGCCACTTTGTTTTCCTTGTAACGTCCAGTAATGATACGCATTTTTTCTTTTTGGAAAAGGCCTGCGCACACACACAAAAAAGAAAAATAAGCAGCTCAGTAGAATTTGAAAAACGAAACCGAAGAAGGTGATCTGTAGCATACGTGTATGATGAGAACAGATAAAAGCAAGGGGAAGAGGAAGGATGTGCAGAGAGGGATGGGCGAGAGGAGGGGGAGGGAAAGAAAGGTAAAGGAGGATAGGAGAGAGGCCCATCCCTCACCCTCACCCCACCCCCTCCTCTCTCTCTCTCTCTCTTTTCTCCTCCCTCTCTCCACTCCCAAGTCTCGTATTATAGTAACTACAAAAGGGAAAACAACATGGGAAAGGCATCCATGCTACCCTGGTTGGTGATGGGAGGGCAGCTCGTTCGAAAGGGCAGCGGAGAAAACGAAAGCCAGAGAACCGAGAAGGAGCGGAAAAGGGCGAAGGGTGGTGGTGGTGGTGGTAGACTCCCCCCCCCGGGGGAGGGGCAGGAGGGGGCGCGACGCAACACAATAGGTTGAAGACGAACACGCAGGCGAAGTCATGAAAAAAAAAAAGACGGTGCACGTTAGCACCGAAACACACAATGGTAAAAGACCGCCTCACCTGCCGTTGGTGCCACCTCCCCCATTTTGCGTGCATTCAAACGTGTCCCTTTCGTCAGAAGAACATATTCAATCTCTAATGCGTGCCGCTACACGCCACTCCACTCGTTCTACAAGGACCTCCCTCTCTCTCTCTTCCTTCCCCTCTCGTTCTACATGACAAGAAATGAAGAAAGCAGTAAGAAAAAGAGAGGGAGAGGGAGAGCAGAAGAGAGAGAGAGAGAGAGCCCGAAGTTGAAACGATGAGTTCCGAAGTACGAGGAAGAAAACCCAGCGACGTAATAGTATATCTCACTTAGATACTGCTGCGTACATATCCGCCACCTCCTCGCTGGTAAAGCGAGGTGAAGGAGTGTCAGAGAGGGAGGGGGTGAGCGTGTGAGAAATTGAATTAAGGAGTGAGAACGGAAACAAGAAAATACCCTACGCACACGGAGAAAAAAGGAAATGGTGGGGAAGGAAAAACAGAAGATCGGCACACACACAAAAAGGTTTGCCTGCGGTGAGGAAAGAAAGCATGAGGTGGCGGCAGGGAAAAGGAACAAAAAGGGGGGACGTAGCCGGAGACGAAAGGCGTCGATCTCCTTCGCCCCGGCCGCCCTCCTCCCTCCCGGCGAACCCCCCCCCCCGCCTCCCAGTCCTACCCAGGAGCGATAGAACGAAGGCCGAAGAAAAAGAGCTCCACGTTGCCCTCCCTCCCCCCTCACCCCAAGTGATGAGCCGACGAAGGAAGAGAAGGGAGAGAGAGAGAGCGGGCGCGACCCCGTACCTCCCGTTCTCTTGAATCACGAACGAGATCCGCACAACCCGGCACAGCAAGGAGGAGGTGGTGGTGGGGAGAGAGACCTTCAAAAGTGCGCCTCTCTCACTCTCTCTCCCCCCCCTCCACCGCAACAGCAAATGAAAAAGCTCTATGAAGCGAGAAGAACGACTTGAGAGAGGACGCCGCGCCCCCTACCCCCCCCCCGTGGTGAGAAGAGGACGAAAGAAAAACCCACCATCATCACTCCAGAGGGCGAGCACGGGAGGCACGATCTTCGCAAGGGTATTGCAAGCAGCGCAGCCTTTGCTTTGGGGGGACAGGGGGGGGGAACACTGCCACGCTTCTTCCGCACGTCGGCTATACCTTTCTCCACGCTGCTGATGGCTGCCCTGCGCTGCATACCACTACTGGCATGAGAGGGGGGGGGGCACGCACCTCCCCACCCACTCACCCTCGCCCAAAACAACACGACACGGATACGGTGCAGGTGAAGAGAAGGGCGGGACGAGAGAGCGAGATGACGCACATATATACATGCATATATATATATATATATATACACAAAGAGAGAGAGAGAAAGACTTGATATCCACCGTAGCCCAGCTCCTATACGGGGGTGAAGAGCAGGCGAAGACGCACCTCGGCAAGATGCAGCACACAATACACGCATACCTCCCCACTCAACCAATCCCATCTCCTGAATGAAGAAGGCAGAGGAGACAGGCAAACAGAGGGATGCTGCGCGCATCTATCGCCTGCCCCTCTGGTGAAACGAGCGAAAGTAATACTTTCCTTTTTGCCACGCCGCATATTGCAACCCCTACAAAACATGGGGAGGCGGCTACGTCATCAGCAATGACAACAGCATTCATAATGCACGAGAGATGAGGTCCCCCCCTCCCTTCCTCCTACTGACATCTTCTTTTCATCTCATCAAGTAGATGAAGAAGTTGGGAGGTGAGAAGGGGGGATGCATTACGGAAGGAACCTCGAAGAGGGGTGGAAGGAGGCACGCCAGCTGAACGCTGCCAATGTTCTTCAGCTCCGCGAAGAAGTACGCCGCCCCCCTCCCATTTTTTTTCTTCTCTCAGAAGGGCGAGTTCGCCGGAGGGGTGGGGCGAAGGACATCGCAGGGCAGTGAGATGGCAACAGCAAAACGTTAAGGGGGAAGAGGCGCCATTCCTCCGAACTGCCGGTGGCGATGGCGAACACGCACGAAAATGCGAAAGAGCGAGAGAGCGCAAGAGAAAGAGAGACTGCGACGGTAGAGGACAAACACAAAAAAGCGGGTGGGGCGGGGAAGAGAGAGAGAGAGAGAGAGAGTCACGTCCTTCTCTCTTTCCCCCGTCCCTTCTGCCTGATAAAGAAAAAGAGGGGGTTGACAACAAGAAGGCGCGCTGACTCGATAAAATCAGGCGGATGTGGGGAGGGGAGCCTCAGAAAAGAACGGACCGGCCGTTGCACACCCACTCTAACGACGCACTGATAATGAAGCGCAGATTCTTTTGTGTGTGTGTGCTCCTTTTCCTATTGGGACTCTCGTGAAGGAGGTTCAGGAACATCAGGCCGGGAGAGAGAGAGAGAGAGACAAAGCGGATAAAGATGTATCGAAGTGCTCTGGATGTTTTGCAGGCATAACCGTCCTCGTTTTACTTTTCTTTCGCTGATCTCTCCGTTTCGACCCGTTTTGTCCCACGTACTCTCCGCTTCACTAGTCCAGTGGTTGTTGCCTCGCCTGTTCTTCTCGTTTCTACACGGAGACTAACGCAGACGAACCCGAAACACACGAAAAAAAAAGAGGGGAGGAGGGGGGGGGGGGGGGTAACGGTGGACTCTCTAAAAGATGCAAGAGCAGCACCTTAATGATAAAGATAAGGGCTGGAGGAGCCAAGGGAAGCGAAACCAACGAGATGGCGGGAGAACCCGCAGTAATAACCGCACTGCCCTTTCTCTCCCCACACGCCCATCGAAAAGGAAAAAAGCGAGAGCAGCTGCACACATGTATATAAGGACGAACGGAATAGAAAGCCAAAAGTAGTAAAAGCACAGACAAGGTAGAGGAAGGAGTCGGAGATGTGAAACGGGATAAAGAGAGAGAGAGACAGAGACAGAGGGAGAGAGCATTCAAAATTAAAAGAGAGGGGAGGGATGGTGGTGGACAGGACGAGAGGATGGGACGGCAGCAACGCCCTTTCCTCCCTCCCCCCCCCCCCAGGCCGTTCCACTCGCTAGTCCTTCCCGCTTTCGGCGGTAGAAGAAAAGATGTGGAGCGTCGATACCGATACTCTCTTTTTTTTCGCATACGCTACATGAAGAGGAGACAGAGAGGAGGGCAGGAGGAAAAAATGGGAAGAAGGCCCACCCACCCCACACACCCGCTCCCGCATATACACCACCTCTGGCGTGTGCCACTGCCTTCCCCCCCTCCCCCCCCCCCACCTCCCTCCCTGTGACATGGTGGCATAGAGAACGTAAACTGCTGCTGCTCCTGCAACTGCACTGCCTTCTCTCCCTACAGAACAGCTGGTGCATACAGCCCCCTCCATCTGCTTCTCCTTCCTCCGTGCTACACCTTCCTTCAAGACGCACAAGTATCGCATACACCTGCACCAGTCATCGCTGTCTTTTCTTTTATGGACCACATACGTTGGCGCCTAAGATGATACTCGAGCCCATCTCGGAAGAAAGTACAAGGAGGCGTCGCATGAAGAGCGGAGCTGCCACCCACGACCGCGCCCTTCCCACACACACACACACACACAGGGCACAATCCGCAGAAGTGGACCATCGAGGCGCGGCGCAGTCACGTCACATTAGAATGACAAACGTAAGGGGGAGAGGAGGTGGTGAAGGGCCGTCCGCAGCGGTCTGGAATTGAATACGTAAAAAGGGAAGGAGAACACTCCGCATCGACAAGAACATGGTGGGGGACGGAGGGGGGGGGGGGAAGCGCATGTCCTCCCTGCACACACACAAAAGGAGAGCTCTCTCTATGTACGCGTATGCGTCGATGTGGATGTGTGTGTAAGTGTGTGTGTGTGTGTGTGTACATCACCTGCTTATTTGAAGAAGCGGCAAAACGCAGAAAGCCAATTCCATGTTATATCTCACCCGCCTCACATGTTCGCTTGTTTTTACTTTCCCATTTTCCATCGCCTGTGCGCACGAAACGGGTTGAGGGATCGAGTGAACACGAAGTGCAGCATCTTTCTTTTTTTCAATTCTGCAGCAGCGGAGTCGCACATGCGGTGTCGAGAAGAGGGAAGAAGACGTTGAGGATTCGAACTTCAGGTTGGAACAAACAGGAGAGAGAGAGAGAGAGGGGGGGGAGAGGGAGGAACCCATCAAGGTTGATGGACAAGAAACGACGTGCTCGTCGCCACCAAAGGCGAGAGGGAGAAGAAGAGAAGCGGGGGCGGGCAGAAAGGAGGAAGAGGGGGAGGAGAAGGAGGCCTTATCATCCATCCATCCACCACCACCACCCAACCCCTCTCCCCGTTCTGCCTCCCTAAGCATCTCCGCAGTGCACAAAAAAGTAGGGGGTGGGGAGAGAGGCGCTATCCAGATGACGCACCCACTATCACCATCACCACCGCTACAACTCCACCTCAGACAAGCTCCACAACGAGACCTGGGACCGCCACGCACTCCACTTTCTCTTGCTCTATCTTCGCAAACTGCCTTCCCTTGACCTTCCTCTCCGTTCCCTCTGATGGTTGCCTTACTGCACGAGCACCAAAGCTCGTCCGACGGACGCTCCTCTACCGCGTTCGCCGCAAGAAAGGGCGGTCTAACGGGTCGAAAGCGCGTTGTTCCACCTGCAGCTGTGTACTGTCCAGAAAAGAGAGCAGCGGAGGGACGGAGTTCCTCGCCCCACAACATCCGGAGGAAAAATGGAAAAGCCGCCTCGCCCTCGTCGTCTCTCTCTCTCTCTCTCTCTCATTCTCTCCCCCCTTTCGTACCTCTCACTTTGTGAGCCCAAGACACAGTCTGAGACAGAAAGGTGCGAAGAGAGCATACAATGCAAAGCGAAAAAGCGTAAGGCTACCCCGGCACGCCACGCGATAACGTATGATGCAAGGGAAAGAAGCAAGGGGGAGGGGAGAGGGGAGATATGAAAGGAGGGAAGAGGAATGTAAGGATACGTTTATGGGAAAAGAAAAGAAAAGAAAATATAAATATAAATCGAAGAGGCGAACCTCTCTTCTCCACTCTCATTCCAACAATCCAATCTCTGATGCTCATCGCACCGCAGGGAGACATGTATATATATATATATATATATGTGTTTGTGTGTGCAAGGATGGCGGACGGGCAGGTGGGCCGACGCAACACACACACACACACACACAAGAATACAGAGAAGCGATCTTTTCTTTCTTGTTGGCGTACCCCACCACGTGTACGCCACTTCACGCCGCTCGAGGGAGCCCATGCCCCTTTCTTTTGGTGAGGAGGGCGGGAGGAAAGCCTCGCATGAGCGTTCTGAAGGAGCCCAAACACGACGAAAGGTCCGAGAGGACGTCGACATCACCGAAAACAAGAGGATTTCCGAACTTAAAAAGATTTTGGGTTTTCCTGTTCAATATGGAGCATGAGAGAAACACAAATACAAAGGGGGAAGGGCAGAGAGAGGAGAGGAGAGGGGGGGGAGACGTGAATAGGGAAAAACTGCAGTGAGAAAAATGGAGGGGGGAAGGGAGAAGAAAGCAGAAGAGACGTGGGAAGCTGTGGGGGACGAGAGAGAGAGAGAGGGGGAGGGAGGGAGGGGGAGGGGGAGGGGGGATTGTGTGTGTGTGCGTTTGTTGAAGCATGAAAAATGAACCCTTTGACGCATGGGGGGGAGGAGGGGAGGAGGGAACGAAGAGAAGAGAACGAAACAAACAAAAAAGGAAGGGTCTGCGTGCACATCTCTTCACCATTCGGAGAATCTGCGCATCATTTATAAAAGTGCAGTGGAATGGAAGGAAGAGGTTTCTCTCTTTTTATATATAAGTAGCCGTCCTGGTGACGGAAGAGATGGAGAAGAAGAAACGTAGAGAGAGTTGCAGGGGAGGACCCCAAAAAAAAAAAAACACAAGGAAAATGCACAGGACAGAGCGAAGACACTCGTCCGATTGGAGTTGTTTGTGTGTGTTTTATTGCGTGGCACTTTGGAACATACCCAATTATCCTACGTCAGGCTAAGGATCTTAAATGAAACGTTACGAGGAGAAGAGGAAAAATATAGAAAGAGAGACAGCACCACCAAGATGCGCAGATACCATCATCGGAAGATCTAGCCCCCCCCCCCCACCTCCCTCCCCTCGGTCGTTCCACCTCATCGGCGCTGATACAGCGTGACACTCGAAGAGGGGACAAAGGCTTGTGTGCGGTGACGCACAGCATCTTTCTCTCTCTCTCTCTGCATATATATATATATATATATATATATATATATGGAAAGGCCACCTCTCCCTCAGGAACACACGCGTCGCACGCGCATCGTGGCAGAATGAATGTGGTACAGTTAGCTAAAAATGAAACATAGAAGATCGACGGGCTCCCTTACGCTTGCACTCCCTGTCCTTCATTTCGAGAAGAGAAAAAGGGGGAGGGAGGAGGAAAGTGTAGAAGAAGAAACAACGAACGAGAAGAAAGTTAGCCCAACTTTTCGCGGATCACCTTGGGGGTATAGAAGAGAAAGGTGCGTGCGAAAGAAGGGAGGAAGAAGGTTGAAGAAATGGATGGATGAACCCGTCAGAGCACGCATACGCGCACATACATCTTACGCGAGTGTAGATATGTGTGCACACACACACGTGCTTATGCAGGGTGAGAACGAGAGGGGAGGGAGGAAGGGCGGAGTGGTAAAGAAAAGAAAGGGGGGGAAGAAGGCGCCCGACACACACACGCATACAAAGCAAAAAAGAAGAAGCTACCCGACAAATAAAATGGAAAATGGAAAAAAGAGCGAGCTCGCATCGGAGAAGGAGGAAAGGGAAAACACAGAGGAGCATAAAAAGAGGGAACAGCTGACCCACTACAAAAGCTATTTAGGTGGAGCACAGCAAATAACGGAAGAGTGATGTGAAGAACAGCAGAGCGACAAGCCATCACGATATAAAATCAGTAAATATATGTGTGCGTATATATAGAGAGAAATTAGGTCTCTTAGAGTATATATATGTATATATATATAGGATGTATGCTCCCCTTTGCACCCTTCCATATCGACGGCTATACAAATTTATGTATAGCTGTAGACACAAACGTTCATCTTCGTGGTACACGACAGCAGGTACACATACACAGGAGAAAAAGGAGGACAGGACTAGGTGGATAACAATAGCAATAAAAGATCGGAGTGAGGAAGAGAGAAGAAGGTCAGTGTCATAGATGAAGGATAATAGAAAAAGATACAGAAAAGGACAGAAAGGAGGGGAGAGGTAGGGGAGAGGTAGGGGAGAGAGAAGGGGAGAGAAGGAGAAGGAAGAGGGGGGGGGGAAGGAGGGGAGGGGGGAAGACTGAATACGAAAACAAAAACATCACACCGGTGCGACACATTTAAAAAAAAGAGAGAGAGACGAGGATTCGAACAAAGGACGGTATCGCGTTCGCACTTGCACAGATGAAAAAGAAAAAGTGGGGGGATACGCAAGATGTAGAAGCGGTAAGAGGGAAAAATGGGGAGGAAGATGGCGTGTGACAAAGGCACAGAGGAAATGGAAATGGAGAAGAACCTCAATCAAGGAAGACACGGAGACACACAACACGAGATCAGAAGGGGAGACCCTTTCGAGAGAGGCGGGAAGGAGGAGGGAGGGCTCGACATAAGAAGAAAAGAGAAAACATTTCGCACGAATTGCCCCTACTACCACCACAATTTTCTTCTTCTCGGCCCCCCTCCACTTGGATCACCCAGCCGGCTCTCTCACCCCTACGCCTGCGGCCTCTTGCGCATCTTCCTTCTCCCCCTCTTCTTCTGTTTGCTCTCCCAATCATCGCCATCGCCCGACCGCTACTACCCATTTCAGAAGATCGCGTTGCCAGATGGCAGCTGCTGAGAGGGTGGTGCAAGCACCATGTACATGACATCACCACCCCCCTGGACGGTGTGGCGTCCGTTCGGGATAGCCAAAAACATCGTCGGTGGCTGTGGCGCTGCCGCTCCCTGCCCACCGTGGCCCGCCGTCAGCATGTAAGCGGGGGCAGAGGTGGCCGCTGCGGCAGGGTAAAGCGAAGAGAACGGTGGGAGGTGGTTCTGAACAAGGTGGGGGGCGTAGCTCATGGGGTTCATGCTCGAAGAGTGATGTGTGCTGCGGGGCGCATCAGAGAAGGCGAAGCTCACGGCAGGAGTGGTATCCGTGAGCGGTGCGCTAGCGGCGGAGCGGGCCCGACGAACCTGAATCTTGTTACCGCCAACCATGTGGCCGATCATCTCCGACCGCGCCACTGCCGCATCTTCGCTGTTCTGGAAGAATACGAAGCCATATCCCTTGCAGTGGTGGGTACCTTTGTGGCACATGACCTTCGCCGACACGATAGGGCCGAAGCGCTTGAAGAGGTCGTGTAGATCGGCGTCGGTGAACCACTCGGGTAACGATGCGACATACAAATTGCTGTCGTAGGCACGGCCAGCGGCGTCACTGGTCTGAACAGACGCATTTAGTGACACGTTGCGCATCGGTGACAAGTTGTCCTCACTGTCACTGAATGGTGCAGCGTTAGACACCGTCTTGAGAGGGGTTGGCACGGCATGCGGCTCCGGGACCTGCACGGCGCCCACTGTCGTCCGCCCATCAGCCTCGCCACCGGCAGTGACGCCAAAGGAGGGGAAGAAGGGGGAGGGAGGTGCGGCGCTGCGCTCCGGTGCAGCGAGGAAGCTCTCGAAGCCCCAATTAGCGTTATTGCCGGCGAGGATGTCGAAGTTTAGCGTCATTATCGCTGCCTCAACGTCTCTTTCCAGGAAAGGGAGAAACAAAATCGAAGAGAACGCGAAAAGGGAAAGTGGGGAACGAAAGAAGGAGTTGCGAGACGAGAGGGGAGGAGGAGGAAGAGGAGGAGAGAGACCGAATGTACGGTGAGGAAAACCCGAAAACAAAAAAATGTGCCTCAGGAAAAGGGAGGGGAGAGGATGGCAATAGGCGAGACACCCGGCGCAGACGTCGAACAAAGTACGGGAAGAAGAAATATTTTGGAAGAGGAGGAGAAACAGACGTTCACGGAAGAAAGGATAAAAAGGAAGACAAGGAACAACGGAAAAAGGGGGGAAAGAGGGACCCTGCAGAAATGTGAGGCCCTCACGTGAGACAATGCAACCGACGGTAACCTACCCTACGACTTCTTCCTTCCCCCTCCCTCGGCTGAGAGAAGAAAGAAAAAAGAAGGGAAAGGGGGGGAGGGGGGGGGTATAGTGCTCAAGAGGCTCCACTATTTTTCTTGAACGTTGAGAACGGAAGGGGGAGAGAGGAGGGGGGAGGAGAAAGGAAACTAGAGTATCCTTTTGGGGCGGGAAGGGCAAATCGGCGTGTGCGTTCGATAATGTGTGTGCCGTTCTTTTTCTGCGCGTGTGTGTGTGTGTGGAGGGGGAGGAGGAGGGGGAGGAGATGTTCGACTGCTGCGTTGGTCTTGGAATTCACCTTTCCATTTGATGGGCCGGCGCTGCCCACGACAGTTGGGTGGAGTTGGGGGAATAGAGGAGGTTTTATATACTATAAGAAGAAAGAAAAAGCGAGAAAGCGATGATAATAGTGAAGACAGGTATGAGGAAATCAAATGAAATGAGGGAGGGCAAGAGAAAGAGAGAGAGAGAGAGAGGGGGGGAGGAGAGGGGGTCCCTGTTTGTGTGGGTGCGTGCGTAAAGAGCGAGCACACAATGGTAGAAGTAGGGTGGAGAAGGGGAGCAGGAAGGAGGGATCTGCGGTAGCGAGAACAGAAGTCAGAGAGGAGTAAAATCAAAGAGGAAGGGTGAGGGAGGGGGGGGGAGAGAAGAGGGCAACAGTGTAACGGAGAAGATAGTAGAGGAAGAATATGACGGGCGTGGCCACGCACACCGTAGCCACACCGGCCAGTTGCGGGTGTCGAAGAGACGTTTCAGGGCGAAAGGGGAAATGAAGAGGAGGAGAGATAAAAAATAAATACAGCGAAGGAAAAAGCGGGTGAGGGGCGTAATGTGGCAGACGCATTAAGAAGAGAGGTTATGCGTGAGCCTTTTATTCCGTTTTCGCATATTCGCCTGGTCTGGGGCCCCACGCCCCGTCCCCACCCCCCCACCCCTCCCTCGGCCCTCCTGTATCAACCGCTGGGGATACGCAGAAAACAGTGACGAGGAGGAGGGCTAACCTTGCCAGCTTTGGAAGGTGTGTGTGTGTGCGTGTGGGGGGGGGGGGAAGAGGAGCGTCGCAGCAGCACCCATGAACACATGGGACAGGAAAGAAGCAGCGGCTTCGCCAACGGAACGTAGGCAAACGCCTGCGTGCTTCTGGGCGTGCCTGTGTATGCGTGCGCGCTGGCGCCTTAGCAAGTGAGAAGCGCCGTGAGTCGGGATGTCACGAAGCAGCAGGCGGTAGCGCTTCAGTGCACCGTCAAGCTTCGTCCTCTACGACGGTTCGTTGGTTTGCGCGAGTTCTGAGAAAGCGAGAGTTGTTTTACTCAGTCTCCCTGCAGCACATGGAGGGTGGAAAAGAAGGCCAGAAAGCGCACGAAAAAAGAAGCAACAAACGTGTCCCCTCCGACGCGTGACGTGCTCAAAGATTACCTAAGCGAAAGAATGTGGGGAGAGACACGTACACCGAGCGAGAGCTAAGGTGATCCACTGAGGGGAAAGGGAGTAACGCGTTGCTGCCCCCCCCCAAAAAAAAAAGATGAAGGCGAGAGGAAGAGGGACCCAAGAAGTTAACATGAGGCCAACAGAGACTCTCACCACTATTTTAACCACTCCGTTCTCACCGTGGCGCGCCTCGACGTGCGAGTCCTCCTGATACGGTGGTAGCCAAGCGAGGACAAATAAGTTTGCCGCCACTCTTCGCTTTTCCTTCCTCCTCTTCCTCCTCCCACCCTCGAGGACCACCAGGCCCTCTCGCATGCCCTTCTCCCTCCCCTCCTCCTCGCTCCGTACGTCCCCCCTCCCCTCCTCCTCGACAGTCAACAAACGCGGAGTTCGCGCCACATCCGACACTTGGAGAACTGGGAGAGGGCAGGACAAGAACAAGAAATGAAGGAAGAAGAAAGAGAGAGCGTACGTGGGCTCTTCCGCATCGCCGCGGATAGGTAATAAAAAAGAGAGATCATATCGAAAAAAATCAGGAGAGAGAACGTAAGAGAGAGAGAAAGCGGAGGGAGGTCCGCTCCTTCACACCGCAACTCTCCCGGCTTCCCTCTTTTTCTCGGCGGAGCGCAGTGCGTCAGAGAATCTTTCAGGAGCACAGGATCGACCCTGCATACATACATATATATATATATATATATATAATACGTAAGAAGGTGCATCCGAACCGACCCGCAGCATTCTAGGCGGCCATGCCATCTGAGTAAACGCAGAACGATGTATACCCTCTGCCACAGCATCGCAGAGCAACAGCACCTACACAGCCGAGGTATCCTCTCACTCGCTCTCTCCATTGCTGCTGCCTTCCACACAAGCAACGCCGCTCCGATTCAATACATCTACATATGTGTGTGTGCATTTATTTACAGACTGAGGAACGGCATCCACCAACTCTCGTCCGTGAGGCGAGGGGTGTGTCGGGGGGGTGGGGGGAGAGGGGGGGAGGGAGGGCGAGGAGGGGAGGGGAGGGCGATGCGGAAGAAAAGAAAAAAGAAGAGCGCACGGCCGCTTCCCTTTGCGTGCCCCCCCCCTCTTCTCACTTTTCACACGCACAAAACAGAACAAAAATGGAGGGAAAGCGTAGTACCATTCCACGAGGAAACGGTCGAGGATCGACTTCTTTTTTCCTTACAAAGGGCCAACTCGAGGAAAGGGGCAGAAGTTAAAGATACGCGTCCTACCACCACCCACTCCCCACACACACACACACACGTATATATATATATAATAATAATAAGAGAGCCTCGAGGGTGGAGCGATCGATTCGGCTAGTGACAATACGAGTGAACATGCCTTCTGCGTGCTCCAGTCGATTCCCACATCTTAGGGCAGTACAAGATGCGTGCATACCAGCTGAGAGAGGGGAAAGACAAGAGACCCATTCTCTAGACATGTGTTCGGTTCTTGTCAGCTCCATATATATAAATGGAAATGAAGCTGCATCAAGACGCACGCACACGACAGACGATACATGGAGGTGAAGAAATACATGGATGCATATCAATGCCGATGTCAAGACGCTTTGATATACACGGGGAGTAAGAAGGGTGCCCCCTCCCCCTCCCGATAAGCCGAACGAAAGGACTACCATAAGGTGCCGCAGACGCGGACCTGTTGAAAGGGCTGCGAACAAACCCGTAGACGCAAAAAAAAAAGTGAAAAGGGAAGGCCCGTTGAAAGAAAACCTATAAAAGCAAAGCACACCCATCCGGAACTCGTTGAACGAGGGCGCGAGGCACCGCTTGGGATAGTACCCATGAGAACCGGCAGAAGGGGAATAGAAAAAGAAAAGAGGGGTACACACACACATATATATATATAGGTATAGGTATAGGTATAGGTAGTGTGAAGCAAGCACCAGTTGTTATGTGGCAGCCCTTCCACTCTCCTACCCGGCTAAGCGAGTCATAGCTGTACTTTTATGTGTGTATTGGGGGGGAGAAAGGGGAGAGGAAGCGTCTTCTCTAAAAGACGGTCGAATCGGTCTTGTTGCGAGCACGGATGGAGGAGAGGACGAAGGAAGCTCCTGCGCAGAGCCACATCCACTTGACAGAGGAGCACGTTGGGATCCTCTCCCTCTCTCTTCCTCTCCCTCTTTGGAGAGCTCTTCACCATTCGCGCATACCGAAATGACAAACGTCATGGAAAAGGAAAACGCCTCGGCCCTCCCTTTTCCCCTCCCCCCCCCTCCCTCCTCCGCATCGTCGTGTCGTTTGCTACACCTGCGCAAGTTTATACCCGAAAAGGAAGAGGGAGGTGGGCTTAGAAACGGACAAGCGGTGGGGACCACAAAGCAGGAGAAGTGGGACCATCACGAACAGGAAACAAAAATGGAAGAAAGCGAATGCCGTTGCCTTCGAAGCGAACACGGAAGGTCGAGCAGCTCGTCCTTTTTCCCTTCCATAGAGTTCCGCCTTCCCGTTGGCGCCTTCGGCAGATGAAAGGAGTAGAGGGAAACACAGAAGAGAGGGGTCGACACCGGCGTACGTATCCTCCCTTCGGTATTCCCTCCTCGGAAACGCAAATGCAAAGCCTTCACAGCGGCGCGCGCACACGCATAAAGCGAACGTCATGTACGTCCCTCTCTTTTTTTTGTATCCGAGGTATGGAAAGGAGGGCGGGGCATCAATAAAGAAATATGGCGATGGAAACCTGTACGCGAGCGGCACGTGATGTGAAGAAGGCAGCAGCGCCATGTCCCCCCGTCCCCCCGCCCCACCCCCACACAACTTCATCTCCCTCGATGAATAAATAAATAAATGGTTAACCACGCAAAACATGGAAAAGGCACACGAAAAGAGGAAAAACTTCACCGCGTGAAGGGTTGAAGGAAAATAAAAGTTATTTGCGTCGGAGGATGAAGCGAGAAAGAGAAGACGACGTAGCATAGAGAGGAATAGGAAGCATAACTGCAAAGAAAGGAGGAGGAAGGGGGGGAGGGAGAAGGCAGGTGGGGAGTCGATGCGTCTGCGTATATCCCAACCTCCGTAAAGGCGAGGAGCTCCACTCGCGTGAAGAGGGATGAAGAAGTCGGTCCATTAAAATCCGTATCGCGAGCAAAACTACTTTCCGCTACAGTCGATCCAACAAATAAATAAAAAAAGGGATACACACGCACGTAAAAAAGTCGAATTGAAGAAAACAATTTCGTTAGAACCCGCTTCTCCCTTTTTTAAAATGATTATTTACTTTTCACGCACTGATTTAAATCCCAAGATGGTTCTCCTTCGCCGTCTGGCGGCATTTTTTCCTCTTCCATGCGCACAAAGAGCGAGGAGAAGGCGAGCAATCTTAACCAGAAGACAGAGTGAAATAGGCTTTCTTTTTTTTTAAGAGAGAGAGAAAATTGAAAAGAGAGGCACACAGCATTACACTCCAAAACGAAAAGGGAGAGGAGAAAGGTAGAAGAGGAGCGGTTGAGCGTTTCTAAGATGTCTGTGAGCAGGGAAGCATCTTTGTGACACACACTGACACAGCCTCTCCTCACCCTATTCGAATGCAGAGGACAAATACCTTATATATATATATAAACAGAATGTTGAGCGCTGCCGGCTACACGCTGCATCAAGTGGATTCCCCTATCATCATGATTGTCCTATACATACCTACATAGAGAAAGAGAGACACACACAGCAGAGGTGTATCCATCCAACGAGGGAGGAGTGTGTGTGTGTGCGTGTGCGTGGGTGTACCGATACATGACGGTTGCAAACAACAGCGCCGAACGCTAAAAGCAAAAAGGAGGGTGAAGTTGAGGGGCAAGAAGAGGGGGGGAGGGGAAAGACGTTTCAACTTTAGAAAGTATTGCACAGATACGAAACAAAGTGAAAAGGGGGATGAACAAACCAAAAATGTCGCACCACCACATCGCCGTGCACACACACACACACACACACACACCTACTCACAGATGATTA
Organism: Borovskyia barvae; assembly: GCA_030849085.1. NCBI lineage: Eukaryota > Euglenozoa > Kinetoplastea > Trypanosomatida > Trypanosomatidae > Borovskyia > Borovskyia barvae. The sequence continues at coordinate 83,933 of JASAOM010001040.1, forward strand.
CCCGCCTACCGTCTTTGCACGTTGTCTTCGCTGAGGAAGAAATCCTCACAAAAAAAAAAGAGCTTGAGATACGCAGGTCGAGTAATGCATGCAAAACGGTGTGCAAGGGGGCTTCAATACAGCGGCGAAAGAGGGAGGAGTGCTTCGGAGGCGGAAGGGGGGAGGGGGGGCAGCCGAATAGCAACGAAACGGATGGGTCTCGATCACTGCGGAGGAAGTCGTCCATCCAAGTCCGCCACCTCCGAGACGGGAGAGGGTACACGCGAAGAAGATGATACGCCAAACATTTTCTCGAGAGAATGTGAAGCGATTGGGTCTCCGTGCCTCGACGCCGGCAACCCGTGGGTTCCTCTTCGCCTTCGCTCCCTCTCCTTTCCGGTGTTCCAACACACCTACACGCATGCCTTCTGCTCGTGAGAAGGGTCGAGGAATCCACGACCCGTTACCCTCACTTCGTGACGGCCCACCCGTTCCTCCCTCCAGCGCAGCATCTTGGGTGCCACGTTCTCCATCCCGCCATCTTTCTCTCTCCCCCTCCCCACCGACCCGCTCATCTCCAAAGGATCACCGGGTCGCCAAACGTTCTTATCGTCGAGATAACACAATGTGTTGCAGGTGCGACATGAACAGCGTTTCTACCGGTCGTGTCTTTCGCCTCGATGGTGACGGCATCTCTCTCTCTCTATCCAAAGATTTCGGTGCACATGTATCGAGGTGCGATGCCTTGGAGGAGAAATGATGGGCGTGTGAAGGGGGAAAGGGGGAGGGGGGAGGGCAACACGTGCTACACCCTCGCATACGCACACACAGTTAATCGCACATACACGTTGGCATGTGAAGCGGGAAAAGGGAAAGACAACAGCGATGCACGACCTCAAACGCATCTACGGGAAGGCAGCAAAAATATCTGCGCATGTAAAAGATAAAGTTAAGATTTTAAAAAAATGCTGGCAAATCTTACAGACCAGAGAGCCACAAAAGGCCCGGGAGGGGAAAGAGAGAAAAAAGAGAGCGAAGGCCGTGAGAGAACCGAGAACGAGAAGAAGAAAGGCTGATGAAGAGGGGAGAGGATCCGAGTCGTTGGAGAAGTAGTACTATAGAAGAGAGAGAGAGAGTGAACGGGAGGAATATATATATATATATATATAGGTGTCTTCGCAAGGAAGCCTTTCATTCTAAGAAGGAAGAAGGAGGAGGTGCTCCGAGCGACGTCAAACATTCAAGAGTAAAAACATCGAGAAGAAACTGGCAAAAAAAAGCATTAATGCACCTTTCCGTTGCCTCTTTCTACGAGAGAGGTGGGAGAGAGAGAGAGAGAGAGAGGGGGGGGGGAGAAAACCGAAACGAAAAAAGCACACGAATTCAATTTAAAAAAAAAGAAATGGTAAACATAAAGAGAAAGGGAGAGGAGAAACCAACAGCAAGGATGCGACGGGGGACGAAAAGGGGGGGGAGGAATTAGTGATGCTTATCCGCCTTTGAGATACATCACTGTCGTATAGTTGCAGAGAACCAGCATCAGAGAAGAAGAAGAGATGCACAAAAGAAATCCAGAGAAAAAAGCTCGTCCGTGAGGTTTGCAACCTCTGGACAGGTGAACTCTGAAAGAAGAAATAAAAATAAGAGGGCCGATTCTTCTACAACCAGCGCCGGGGAGTCGTGTGGCCCCCTTCCCCCTCCCATGTCCATGGGGTTGGGCGACGGAAAGTGAGGCAGAAGAGATGAGATACAAAGTCATTCATTAAGAAAAAGATGCACGCATGTGTAGTGAGCTGGCACTGTAATAGGTTGGTTAGCGCTATTTTTCCATTTCGCAGAAAAGAAATGGAAAATAGAGAGAGGGAAAGAGGGGGAAAGTGGGGGTAGAGAAGGGGAAAGACGAGCGAGAAGAAAAAGAAAAAAGGCGGGTGATGCCTCGCTGACGAGCACAGCGAGCAGTGAAATGCAACGGTGAAAGCGACTGGAAACACAGAAACGTAAATGCCTCTCCTCTAAAAGGAAAAAGATAAGAGAGAAAACTGCGGAGAGGGCGAGTATATATATATATATATATCGATATACGGCTACCCGCGCATCCCTTCCGGCTTCTCTCATCGTCCTCGACTCCCTCCCTTTCTTCTTCTTTTTTCTTTGCTGACTCGTCCGTTCCGCCCCTCTCTCTCTCCCTCCAATTCGGACGTGTTCGTCTTCGGCATGGGCATCACCGGTTGAGACAACAACGGGCGGGTGCCGCATGACAGCAGCGGAGGGGGGGGAGGACGTAGCGCGACGGGAAGCAGGAGAGGAAGGGGAAGGGCGAAGAAATGTAACGATGAGGCGCCTTCACACGATACCATCGCTGCGATTTCCACGTAAGAGACGGGAAAGGGGGGGCACAGAACGCATTTACCGCACACACGAAAGGTGTACGACCGGAGAGCGCCCTCCCACCGAGGCGGAGCGAAACGGAAAGAAAAGAAAAAGACGCGAGAAGGCGCCAAACTAAAAAATAGAGTATCGTGAGAAAGGGAGAGGAAGAAAATGCATTTCTTTACAGAAAGTCATTCGATCGTTGCAAAACAGTACGCACCACTTCGCCAAACAATTAAGTCATCCTTACATATTCGATCGGTTACCACCACCACCTCAAGCGACAGAACTGCAATGGCAAAAGAGAGACGTAATCTCCTTCATCCAGAAAGGATCGACATAACTTTTTTGAGATTCATAAGCTCAACGTGTGACAGTATCACCGTAGAGCGGGAGCAGTCGAGCAATCATTGAAGGGAAGAAGGGATAAAGAAAAGAAAGGGAAACGGATGTTTCGCTCTGCATTGATGTGGCTTGGGAAGCCCTCGTCCTTTTCCTTCTACATCTGCAGCGACGGCAGAAATGCGTGGGAAGAGCTCACGCCGAGTAAGAGAGAGAGAGAGACGCAGGAGCGCACACTTTCGTCCGGAAATTCGCATCACACAAATTGTGAGGGCGATCGAGAAGAGGAAAAGCGACACAGAGAAACAACAAAACCCTCTAACTTGCTGAAACAACGAAAAAAAGGTACGTCATGCACCTTTTTGCGTTATACTATTATGACAACAGAGGCGGCACAAATGCCGAAATAGATATGATAGACTTTCTGCAACTGAGAACGAGAAACCAGGGTGTAATCCCTCGTCTTCACACACACATATATATATATATATTGAATCATCACTGGCATAGGAGATGGAAAGCAATGCTCGACCATTGTATCTGTCTTGCTCCCTCTCACCACCATGATTGCCCTCGTGCGGGCAAAACAAAATGATCAACACGTCCTCGAAGATAGTCCTCAGTATTTCGCTATTTCGATTCCTCTGCGAAAAAAACAGCTCACGGACGGTCAGTCCATCTTTCCAAAGGTACCACCGCAATCTAAGAATTTAAACTGAAGGGGAAAGGTGAAGAGCGGCGGGAAAGTACATCTCGCCAGCAAGCAGCGAACGATGCTGAGTTGCGCACCACCAAAGCTACACACACACACACACACACACACACACACGCCTACCTATACTTACAACGGCAACTCTATTATGCTCATAAAAGTGAAACGGGAAATGGAAAAAAAATGATCATCCTAAAATGAATATTTTACGATGACCTGCCTTCACGCTCTGTCCCCTCCCCTCCCTCCCTTCCTTTCTGAAGTGCTCCCAACGGTATCTGCAAAAATTCCTTGAGGACGAGCGGTCACAGGTAAGAAAGCAGACACACACACACACACACAAACTGTTCCCTCTCCTCCCATCCTGTCCCCCCGCCCCCCCCCAAAAAAAAACATGATAAAGCTCATGTTCCACAAAGGCCACGCCACCTCAAGCCCGCTTTTTTCGTTCCAACCCGGAAAAGAAATAGTGTTAGAGCTTTTGCGTGCGTGTGCGTGTGCGTGTGCGTGTGTCTGCGTGTGTCTGCGACGGTGCAGGTAGGGGGACAAAGAGAGAAAGAGAAGGAGCTCCGGGGAGAGAAAGAGAGAGAGAGAGAGAGGGGGGAGGGCTGTGGCGATTTCTTCAGCAGGCACATCCCTCTCAGAGCGACGATGCTGTTTCTCACCGATAACCGTGCTCTTCTCGAAAACAACGTAAAAGAAAATAAGAGAGACGGCGAGCTGGCCATCCGTGACGAACTGTTTCTTCCCGGTCGCTGCGTAAGTGATGAAGTGAGAAAATATGAAACTGATTGGGAGGAGCGAGAGAGAGAGAAGGGACTCGAGAGGAGCAGGGAGAGACCTGCCTTATGTGGCGTGTGTCAGATAGAGAGAGAGAGAGGAACCAACACAACATTTTTAAAAAATGACTGGACAGGGCATTTCTTGTGCTACGACATCCCAGCCTACCGAATCTTCACAGCTTCAGGCGTTATCTCGAGCGATCTGATGCGTTTGTGTGTTGAAGGGCATCCCATCCAATAAAGATATAATATATATAGATGTATATATATATAGATCATGTGGAAATTAGAAAAAGTTGATAAGAAGCACAAGAAAGGGGCGCGGACCTCTTGCAGCGATACGCGTCACTTCTGGTTGTCATGTATATATATAGAGAGAGAGAGATGTCCATATACCCCAGCGACTTACTCCACACCGGCGACCACTTTTTCAGAGCTCACCTCCCGCTCCTGATGCAACACACCCACCCACACACATGCGCATGCCCCAAGGCAGCACTACTGAGGGGGGGGGGGGGGGAATCGACGAAGAGAGGGCAACGACAACCCCCTGTGGCCCCATGAGAAGCCAGGTATAAGAAGAAGAAAGGGCGTGCGCGCTCGAGTAAAATGGAGAGAGGGGAAAGAGCATGCGTGCAAGCAGAAGCGGCACGCGCTGTGTTCCACTGCCTTTCAAGGCGGCACCTTTCTCGTGCTGCTTCACATACTCCCGCCTCCCCTCCTGCACACCCCACACTACATACCGAGTCCCAGAGTGATACCCCTCCCTAGAAGGCAAACTGCACCGGTGAGAGGAGCTGCTGTCCGCCCGACAGCAGCACCACATAAAACGGTTGCGGCTGCTGTTGCGGAAAGTGTGGTAGCGCCACCTGCGGAGACCCCCCTTGAGGGAGGAGGTGCGAAATGAGAGACGAGTCGAGGCTCCCCCTTGGCGTCTGGAACACCGCCGTAGACGGTGCCACATTGCAGTAGCCTTGATTAAGGGGTACGGGGGCATTGTTCTGGCTTTGGAAAGTGCTCGCTGGCAAAATCGTGAAGGGAGGGGTGGTGCAGGTCTGAGTGGCGTACATATCTGCGGGAGGCTGCGGCACGGTGGCAGCAGTATACATCACGTGCGGCGCTGGCGCTGCTGCGGTACTTTGGGGCAGAAGCGATGACGCAGTGTTGATCTGTGCCGGGGGGGTGTTCTCAAGATCGAGGGACACGTGCGAGACTTTACTGAACTGCATCGAGGCGTCTGCATTGGCCCGGCGCACCTGAATACGCGACCCGCCGATGACGCAACCGTTGAGTGCCTCGATCGCCTTCTCAGCGCTGTGAATTTCGCGATACATCACAAACCCATACCCTTTGGAGGCGTGTGACCGTTTTGCTCGCATGATGCGCGCCGAAACGATTCGGCCGTATGGCGTGAAGAGCTCCTGCAGCCTCTGATCGTCGAAGGTGAGCGGCAGGCTGGCGACGTACACATTTCTGCTCTGCTTCAACAATTCCTCGCTGACCGCCTGGACCGACATGGATGGATGCATCGTGAAAGAAGGCTCTGACAGAGGAGTTTATATATATATATATATATATATATATATATTGTGGAGAAGAGAAGCGAAACACACAGAGAGTAAGTATCGGAATAGAGAGAGAGAGATGTAGATACAGATCGTCTCTCACAAGAAGATGTGTGTATATATCAAGCACGGACGGGTAGAGAAAAAATGAATACAATGGGGAAAAAAAGAGCCCTCTCCCTTTCTTTTTTCCCTCCCCCTAAACAAAAAGCGGAAGAAAAAGAAGCTGCTGAAGAGATCCAGAACGAAAAATATCCGTACCACGGCGATCACGAAGCGCGTGCAGCACAGAAGGGAATAGTAATAATAATAATAATACCGGAAAAGATAACAAGCGTGGCTGGTGTGTCCGAAGATAGAGAAAAGGGTAGAAGCAAACGGAAGAAAAAAATGAATACACACACACACACACACCGTGAAGCAACAGGGAAGGAAGCCGGAAGGTGTCGGTTGCTGGAACGAGAGAGGAGGGTGAGGGGAATTTCTTTTTTTAAGGAACAAAACGAATTTCGCTGAATACGAAAGCACCGTACGATCGTTAACCAAACAGAACGACACTCAAATAAATAAATAAATAAATATATATATATATACGTTTTGCAAAGAAAAAGAGGAAAGGCACAAAACAAAAAAAGCTCAAACCATAAACGCACAAACAAAGAGAGGGAGGAGTGAGACAGTCCAGGAAACGCTCGTCGGTGTTGAGAGCTGTGTGGGGGGAGAGAATTCAATTAAGCAATCACTGCGGGAGACTCAGAGGGAGGGGGGGGTGTAAAACCCAGAGAGTGGCAAGTGAGCGGCACAAAAGAAGATCGAGAATGGAGCGAGTGGAGGGGAAGCGACAGGCAGCTTGAACGGGCTTCTCAATCTCCGGTGACTTACACACACACACACACACATACACGGAGAGGCTATAAAGTAGAAGGCTTAAGCAGGTGGATGCGGCAAGGTGCTTCGTCTGAGGTGATGACGGACGTGCGGGAGGCGGATAGGACGGAAGGCAAACGGAAGACAAGCGGGGAAGCGGGAAAGAAAGGTGCAGAATTCACATCAGGATTAGGTACGAGATCCACTGAAAGACCCCCACAAGGAGAGGGAAGGGGAAGGAGCCATAGGATGTCTTGCGCAACATCGAGGGGCGGCGCGACATGGAGAGGTAGAAGAAAAAGAGAAAGAGAGAGAGAGCACGCGTGCCACTGAGGGTGACGAGACTCACCTGCGCCGCCCACAGTGGCGCTCGAACAGGGGAGCCCCCCCCCCCTCTCTCCACCTGGGCGTGAGCACATCTGGATAAAAGATAGAGAGAGAAAAGAGGGAGGGGTCAAGGCTCGCTGCTATGGGAGTGGGTGACTTCTCGACATTTATACACTTTTGTACATCACTCCAAGAGCAGGTGTTGACGCCGCATCCCAGAATTCGCGACATGATAATGTTTGCGGCGAGACTTCCAAGAAGATCTTCGGTTTTTGTTGTTGGTTTAGTTATTATAACTGCAAGCAACATCGGGTGGAGACACAAAAAGAAGTTCGTGCGACCGTGAGAGATACATGCATCCAGGGAGGGGGGGGAGCAGCGAGTAGCAGGCGCCCAAGAGACCACGAAACTTTGGGCGCGAGGAGGAAAAAAGGAAAGGCGATGTGGTTCTGCGACCGAAGTGGAGCTCAGAAGCGGCGGGAAACTGGGGGAGGAGGAGCCCTTCACCGCTTGAGAGGCTTCACAAGTGTGCAGTCTTGAGGAAAATGCCACTGCCCACAAATAAAGCAGCGCACCGGGGGGCTGCCCTTGTCGTGGGACCCGTTATGAGGACAATATCGCGTGATATGTCCTGCTTCACCACACAGAAAGCACGATTTATTCGTCTTCATGGGCTGATCGACTGGAACACTTGGCTGCGTCGCAGAAGACTCCGGCACCAGAGATTCCGTGAGGGGCGGACGTTGTTGGCGGCGATCGATGATCGTGAGGCCACCCGCGCGCCCCCCATCCTCCTTCAACAGCTTCACAATCGCACGCACCACGACGCTACTGATCGATTCCCACGTCTTGGAAGGGTCGTTGATTTTCTCGGTAAGGGCGGAGTCCAACTGTGTCTTGAGGTGGGTCAGCAGTGTCGCTTCGTCTTGGCGACATTTGAAGGCAGTCATCTCATCCACGCAAAGCTCCTCGTACTTCGCCAGGTACTGCAGGTTGCCGCTCCCAAACAGGATAATGTGCAGCGGGGCCACCACCGACACCTCACGAAGAAACGTGAAGGACGTCTTCACCTTGTCCACGTAGACCAGCAAGGGCGAGGCGAAGGTGGTTTCCTTGCCTGCGACGCTCGAAGGATGCACGAGACACTCCGACCCATCAAAGGTCACGAACTTTATAGCGCGGCGGCCGCCCGAGCCGTGCACACCGCCCTCACTCCCACCCCCGCCGCTCCGTTGTGGCCGTGGCCTGCGCATCTGTGCCACGTTGGGGTACAAACCCGCTACCAGGCACGCCAAAATGCAGCGGGTGCTGGAGGAGTTCGCGTTAAAGTGCGGCCCTCCCGCCTCCCATACGCGGTCGTCCAACGTGGTGAAGGGTGAAAAAATAAATTTATTCGTCGAGATGTGCGAGCGGGCCGCATTCTCCAAGAAACCGGCCTCACACAGATATCGCTCGTACTGTCGCTTGGTGGACTGAATCTGTAGCAGCGCAGCAGGGGAGAGGAAGGCGTCCTGACACACCTTGCGGGCCGCTGGGGTGCCCTTTTGGAGTAGCGCCGTCGCCCACTTGTTGTACGCGAACCAGGACGAGAGCTGGTCCGAGAGGGTCTCGCCCGCGAAGGCACGCCGCATGTTCTCCACCTCCGTGCGAAAGTCGACGGATGCGATAAAGGGCGACCGTGTCGAGAGGCACGCGGCCATCGTCAAGACCGGGTCGACGCACTGCAGCAGGGCACCGTGAATAATCATCTTCCCCACCCGCACGTCAAGAGGGAGGTTCGCCAAGTGCTGCCCCAGCGACGTGAGACGCTTCTCCACTGTCAGCGCGCCGAGCGTCGTCAACACCTTCACACTGCTGTGTATCGCTCGTTCTTCGGGAGGAGACAAAGCTTTTTGAAGGTACTCCACCTCATCGCCGAGGTGCAGTGCATAAATCTGCAGTATCAGACTCTCCAATGGCACGCGATGCATTTCACACAACTGATGATCTTCGAACGTCTCGAACTGTGCCTCTGTGAAGAGGCGGAAACAAAATCCTTCCTGCACACGGCCTGCTCGACCCTGGCGCTGGCGGCAGTTGGCCTTCGATATATTCACCGTCACCAGCTCCGAGAGGCTTTTACGAGCGTTGTACCGATTCTCCTTTGCCTTGCCCGTGTCGATGACGTACACGGCATCGTCGATGGTGATGGAGGTCTCCATGATGTTGGTGCCGAGGATGACCTTCCGTTTTCCGGGGGGCGGGCGGCGAAACACTCCCTGCTGCTCCGACGAGCCGAGGGAGCTGTGGAGGTTGTAGAAGATGCACGATTTGACCAGGCGAGGATTGAATCGGAGCTGCTCCATGCATCGCTGAATCTCCGCCATTCCAGGCAAAAACACCAGCACCGCCCCGGGAGCGCCGAGCGTAGAGTCGACGTATTCCACAATGCACTCGATGAGTTCGTAGTTGATGACATCGAAGTTCATGCGTGACAGTGTATCGAGCGTCTTCGGCGATGCACGCACGGCCTGTGCCAGCTTCTGCTGCTCCTTGGCACGGTCCACGTCCTCCTCCACATCCTCCACATCAAGGTTCAAAACATGTTTGCGCGTGTTGCGCCGCCGTATTTCTCTGTCCCTGCTGACATTTTCGAAGGGCGAGCCCTCCTCCAGCGTGTAGTGGACTTCAGGAAGGATCTGCTCTAAATGCATCACTTTCACGGGGAACGTACGACCGGCAATGGAAATCACTGGAGCGCCGTCGAAGTAGCGAGCAAACAATTCCGAGTCCATCGTGGCGCTCATCAGCACCACTTTGAGATCCGGTCGACGACGCACCAGATCACGCAGGAGAATAAGCAGAAAATCAGTGTCGACGCCACGCTCGTGGATCTCATCCACCACCACATGGCTCACCCGGCCGAGGAATTTGTCGGTCTGCAGTCGTCGCAGCACAATACCGGTGGTGCAATACGTGATCTGCGTCTTCTTCGAGATGCAATTTTCCAAACGGATAGAGTATCCTACCGTACCACCCACTGCCTCGTCACGTTCCTCCGCGACACGCAAAGCTACAGAGGTAGCGGCAAGGCGACGGGGTTGAGTGCAAACGATATTGGCAGCGCTACCGACCCCCTCCTCGCACATAAATTCATACAGAAACTGCGGAATTTGAGTTGTCTTACCGCTTCCCGTCTCACCTCCGATGACGACGACGTTGTGCGTCTGAAGGGCGGTCCGCAGTGCGTCTCTCACGCCCTGCGCAGGAAGGGATTCACGCGCTTTCCGAAGAGAGCCCTCACGCTTCAGCTTCGCCCACGAAGTCTTGAGTTCGGCGTCTAGGGCAGCGTTCGAGTACAGCGTGTCACGCCGCTGGTTGCCAAGATTTACCTGGGAGGAATCCACAGTGGTCAGCTGCACTCTCTCTGGCATCGAAACTTGAACAAAGCGGTCCTCCTCTTCATCGTCATCGGCGCCCCCACCTCGCTTACGACCTCGTCCACCACCCGTTAGAGCACCGACAAAGGCCTTGCGCTGTTCCTGCACTGCTGACTTTTCCTTCGCGGCAGCCTTACCATCCTGCGCAGCTATCGCGCGAGTCGGAAGCGCTTCCTCCATCGACGACACTGCACCATGTATCGCTGACAGGAGCGCCATGAGACACCCACCATCTACGAAACTGTTTATCGCCTGCACAGCCGCATCCATGATAGCACGTCGATCAGCAGCAAGAATATCTTTGGTGCATGATGGGGCAACCACGAGGCTGGGCAACACGTCACCCACGTTACTACGAAGCGGTTGCACATACACGGAGGGTGTCTCCGTAGGGTAGTAGTCGGGAATGCGGATAACGACGAGAAGCTGCCTACCGTCATCGCTGCGAAACCCAAAGTAGAGCTCACGATCCTCCGTGTCATCGTCCTCGAAGTGTCTCCGCCCAAGAAAACTGTCGCTGAAGAGGTCTTCAACGGTGTCCAGTTCCTCTTCCAAGACCGCGTCGCCTTCCTCGGCGCTCATTAGCGCCTCACCGCTCTCTCGTGAGAACCACGTCATGCAATTGAAGAGCTCGAAGCAGCTACGCACCAGGAAGGGTTGGAACGCTCCTGCCTCCTCGAGGAGTTCCGTCACCTCCGAAAAGGCAGGCACGCCCGCCTCTTGTGCCAGATCCGTCAAGTACTGCGTCACTAAATCGCGTGGAAATCCGAGCCCTTCGTATAGTCGTTGCAGAATCTCCGACGGCGTCAGCGGCGAGTTGCGCTGAAACGAAATTCGAGTTCCAATTTGGGCGTCAAAGTGCTTCTCCGGCACGGGCACGGTGCCTCCCGTAGCGGCGTGGTGCAGCACATCGATGATGAGATCTCGTCCAGCATTCGTCATCATCGAAGGTGTTGGCTTGGCGGGGGCTGACGGCACGAAGGTTGCTCTACCGCGCCCGCGACCCCCGCGGCCACCTACTTGAGGCTTGCGTTGCCGATTGGGACCCATGAGATGCGGGAGGAGGTGTGGGGGGGGGGGGACAAAAAGAAAGAAACTTACGACAAACAAAAATGGAGGGTCAACCCAAACGAAAACAAAAATGTGAGCCCGAGTAGAGCCCGTGTACCTGCACCACTTAAGGGGGGGGGGGCAAATGGGAGGAGGAGGAGGTGATTAGACAGAGGGAAGAGACACCAATGGCTTTCCCGAGGGTCAAGCGGAAGCAGGATTAGACGAAGCGCGTGGAGAGGGATGCCACCGAACCTCAAAATTAGGGAACATCGTCGTTGATCATCCGGGGCCCCGAGACACACGTGTCCCGAATTTCAGATGAGGTACGAGGAGAACACACAGAAAGGCTACCGCCATCCTCTACACATCAAAGGGTGCGCAGATGACAGTCACCAAAAATTCATAGTCACCTGCCCTCCATTCCAAGGCTGGCCTCCCCCTCCCCAGCATTCCACTTTGCTTTGACGATCAGCACCGGTGGACGATGGGAGGCGCACTCTGCGTGCCGTGACAACGCTACCATTGGTGAGGTGGTAGGAATCGCTTCCCACTGAGGGACGGGATGCCTCGTCCACCCACCTTCCCCTCCCGCCCCACAGAGAAAAAAGAGTCGAGGGTACCATTACAAACTTGGATTAAGCCCGCATTGTCTGCTCAACTAGTGCTTGCTCACAGATTAGCATCAACGGCGCCCATACGAAAAAAGGAGCGCTTCCTTGAAGGTGCGACTGCATTGCTTTGACATCCAACGTGTGCCTCCCTTCTTCTTTCTCTCTGCGATCTACGCAAGAGAGATTCACGAGAGACCATTTTTTCTGCATATGTTTCTCTCTTCTCCTCCTCCTCCCGCACCGCCGCTTCACTTAAACGGGTGTCACATGTTCCGCTGCGAAGAGAAAGGGTGTCGTAGAAGCAGAAAGAGGTGTAGGGGCAGGGCACAGTCGGGTCAAGGGAGAAACTATAAACTATTGCGTCGATCTCGTTCGGGTCCCAGGGTACTTTAGGCTGCGATATTGCGTTTCATCCCCTTCAGCTACACGCCTCCAACGGATGCAGTACCTTCTCCCCTCCTGCCGCCGCCGCCCCCTCCCCCCGACAAGAGCGTGTGCAAGTACAGAAAAACAAAAAGATGTCGATGGCGAAGGCAATCGAGGGAGAAAATGGAAAGGCGAGGGGAGAGGCAACAATACTTTCATTTTCACACACACACACATTATCTCTCTCTCTCTCTATATATATATATATATATGTATGTGTGTGTCCGTGTTTTCTCCGCTTTTTCTATCCTTCGCCGTACCATGCCAAACGGTGACGGCCTGCGTTAGCTCACACAATCATCAATCCTCTCGAAAGGCAACTTTCGTTCCGGCCACTGCAGCTTCCCTTTTTCCTCACCGCATGTGTGGATCCGCCTTTCTGAGAAGTCGCAAACGAAATCCCGTGAAGTACTGTCCACAATGCTTGCAGCGGAAGACAACGAATAGGCCCGCCGTGGGTCGGGAGACTCCCTTACGCCGTCGCAACACGGATCACGTAGGCCGTTGGTTTGCCGAGAGACAGCCCCATACACACCCGCAAGTACACATGACAAGATTTGAATCGAAATAGTAGGGCGGTGCATTGCCGTTTGTGAACCTAAGCTGCTCGTACGCTGGCCCAACCGTGCCATACAAGTCATCCTTGTTTTGTCTCGAACACGCAGGCGGCCAGTGAGGTAGATGCACCTGCGCGGTTCGCTGCACTCCGAAAGTATACAAGATGCGGTACACCCATCTCGATACCACTAAAAAAAAAACGCTGAGCAAAGGAGCACGTAAGAGGCGATGGAGGAGTGAGGCCAGCCAGAGAAACAGGCAGAAGAGATCAAAAAAATGAGAGGCAAAGACAAAAGTTTCGACAAGATATCTCTAGATAGAGAGAAAGAGAAATTGAGAGAGAAGGGAAGAGAGGTGGACAGAAGCGAAGTAGTTGATGGCGTTGAGCAGCACCATTGTACCAAAAAAAAAGGCATAAAAAAGAAAACAAAAAAATTGTTAAGGTCAGTTGAATCGGAAAAAAAAAGTTGGAAAAACACCGGAAGTTGGGTGAGGGCAAGAGGGAGAGGGAAACAACTTGCAGGAAGGGCGCTAAGATTGGCAAACGGCGCCCGTGATACCGGCGTGATGATCCGCACGCCCACGCTGCCCGTCACGGAGTAATTCAAAAATAAAGGTCGAAGAGAACCGGCATGCTCACCAGCCCTGCACGAGGGGCGCTTGACTGTACAACGGTGACGGGACGTACATGACATATACTGGCTGATACGGCATGCAGCCGCTCATGAGCGGTTGCTGCAACATCGCTGGGTACATTTTCTTCGCTGAAGCTTCAGGGCGAGCCAACCGCACCTGCACTCGGGTACCTTGGACGCTGTAGCCTTGCAAACCCATCACGCCATTAAAGGCATCCTGTTCGTGTTCAAAGAGAACGAAGCCGTAACCCTTGCAACGTCCACTTTGCTTGTCCCGCTTCAGTGTGCACGAGATCACGCGTCCGAAAGGCGAAAACAGGCCCAGCAGGTCTTTTTCTGTGTAGTCCTCGGGCAAGCTGGCAATATAAACATTGCGAGTGAAGGGAGACACAGCGGACATGGTGGCCGAGGCACCGGCAAACTTCTTGGGTGATGCCTCGCTGCACTTTGTAATTGACAACGACGTGAGCCGGCCAAAGCGAATCAGATGAAGGTGAGCGGGAAAACGTTGGTGCTGTCAGCGAAATTTCGGGATCGGAGTGAAGAAAAATAAGAGAAGTTCATCTGAAAGCAGCAAAAAAATAAAAGGGGAGACACCACGAGTGAAGGGAGAAGTGATGGAGGGGAAGAAAGCTGCGAGTACACAGGCGAGGGGAGTACCGCGATTTCCTGTCCAGGCGTGACTAACCGGCAGATGATATGCTCACCAGACCAGGACAAAAGATAGAACTCAGCGAGGCAGCCACGTGAGAGTTGGCGAACAAAGCGCGAGGAGCGCTAAATCGCGGTCCATTGGCATCCGGTGCGAAACAAATGCCTCAACTTTATTTTCGCGCCGCTCTCCGCAATCCATCCGCTTTGACATGATGGTAGTCCCCATACAAGACAAAATTAGCACATCCTACAAAAAACAAATGCCAGGCGCAATGACTCAAACGAGCGCATATATAACAGGCGGGGCACGAAGTGGTACGGTGAGGCAAAGCAGAAAAGCAGCTCTCCACACTACACCACTGAACACAACGTTTGCAGGTTGTCGTCCATACACGTTTCAGAGTCGAACGCTAGCAGCCATCCCAGCACTGCCCTATCCTTTTGTTTTCTTCAGTGGGTGCTTCCTCTTCTCCGCATCCGACTTCTGCGGTCGGGCCCTTTTCACTGGAGCCTCTTTAAACGCGTTGGGGCAGATATCGTTCAGTTCGCACTCGCCACACTTGGGCCGCAGGGGGGAGCACACCGTCTGTCCAAGACCCACCATGAGCCAATTGATGGTGCCCCAATGTTGCCGAGGAAGCCACGACTCCAGAGCCTTGCGCGTATCCTCGGGTGTCTTTACAGTTTTGGGGACCCACCCAAACCGCTGAGAAATTCGGTGCACGTGCGTATCTACGCCGATCCCCACCACGCGGTTGTCAGCGTCTTGGAAGAAAAGGTTTGCCATCTTGGGACCGACTCCTGGCAGCGCAATAACATCTTCGTAATCGCGTGGAACTTTCGAGTCGTACTCCTCCACCAAGATGGCCGCCACCCTCTTGATGTGCTTTGCCTTCGTGTTATGAAAGCCGACCTTACAAATAAATCCATCCAAGTCAGCCTCCGACATGGCGTGAACCGACTGCGGCGTCAATCCACGTTTCAGCAGCCCCTCCATCGCGACGGCCGTGACCACATCCTTGGTCTGCGCGCTGAGCATCAGCGCCACCAAGGTATGAAACCGCTGAACCTCCTTCGGTGCTGACGAATCTTTCAGTCGATGACAGCCGATAGTGTCGACGGGAGCCTCCAAACGCTTGCGGTACTCCTCCAGTCGTGTGTAAAGCTGAGCCCAGGTGGAAGGCGGGACATACGCCCGCTTACGCATTGTCACCACTCAGCAAAAACTGTCCTTTCAGTCCCCCCCCGCAAAAAAAAAATGGTGTTGAAGACGTGCGAGAAAAGGGCGAGGAAAAATGCAATCGGAGCCGAATTTTGGCCTCACCGTTGGATAAAGTCGGTCGGGGCCCTCTTCGAGGGGGGGGGGAGGGAGGGGCATACGGCAAGGGTTGCCTCCGGTGGGCCATCCTAGTCGACTTCGTGGGTGAGCCAGAGCTGAGAGGAACTGCTGCGTGCGCGCATAGAACGCACATTTTGGATTTCCAGAGAAAATCCACTGCCCTTCCAACCGGGGAAAAAACGCCACACACACACACACACACGAGCCCACATACGAAGAAGACAAGATTTATCATCTCGAGCGAAAAAAAAATTTCCGTCAACGCAAGCAACACCCACCCACATCAGCAGACGAACATCTGGGAAGAGCAGTATGACTTTCACCGCCTGTTCAGACGCACCAACGGTTCGGTTCGTGAATACATGTTGGACAGAGCTGAGTCAGGGAATGTGCCAGAACGCATGGGACACTGAACTCTGCGCATCCCACCAGCAGCATGTTTGACCATAATTCACGCTTCTCGCGAGTGAAACGCCTCCACCGTCAATGCCCTCCCACGATGTTCCCACACCGCGCCCAGCAAGCCCCTCCCCCTCTCTGCAGTGGCCCCCAGTCTACTCTCCAGCGGGTCCTTTACCGCCACGTTGCGTCGCATCTTTCTTTCGCCTTCTTCTCCAGCAGCAGCAGCATAGAGAGGTGGGGGGCAGAAGCATTGGCGTTGAAGTGCTGACCGAGCAGCCTACTGTGCGTGATACGACGCGTTGGCCCCGTAACCCTTGCCGCCACGCTAGGGGTCTTCTTCGAGCACCCTCAACCCAGACGTACTGGACCCCCCTCGCCCGAGACCTCTTCTCTCAGGCGGGAACAGAAAAAAGTGCGTCCTTCTGTCGGACGACATGGGTCACCTCGAGATAGTAAAATGGGTTGCGCAAATACATCTCTCCCCGTCTTTCCCCGTCCACCATAGACCTCTGATGCCTTTCTTCGAGGGGCCTGGATCGGTAGGCAGCGCTGGTCGCCGCAAATGGCTCAGAGCTGCGTATACAACCGGCACGCGCTAGAGCGCATATCTCTTTCCCTCTGCTGGAATCGACTCCCTAGCACAGGCCTGACCAGGACGGACGCTGGCGAAAGCCAAATGCAACAGGCAGGTACAAGCAACATCAATTCACGTCTGCGTTGTTCCTCTCGCCCAAGACCCTCGTCACACAGGCAGCAGGATCTGCACCACGGGGTGTGTCGCCGTCAGCGATAAGAAGGCTCACGGTGGAAGGCAAGGCCAAAAACACATCACGCGTATGGGCGTACGTAAGATTGTAGACCGGCACAAACTATAGAGTCAGCCATGCATACCATTGAGATAGCCTGAAATGCCACAAAACCCGTGCCGCCACTCGGAGTATACGCAGCAGCAGTCTCCATCTCCCAACACAGATGGAAGCAGACGACCACGCCGATCGTTGCCACTTCACTAAGAGGGACCGCGTATTGCTGCACGCCTCTGTCCATTGGGGAAAGAAAAGTGCTGCGTTCCGGCTGAGGAGATCGGGTACCTCGAGGGTGCAGGACAAGGGGATGCATCACGAATATCCACGGAGGGTCCAACATGATACATGAGGAGGTAAACCAATAAACATCGTTGCGTCCATCGTATTACGCGCATACACCTGGCCCAACCCATGGAGGGAGTACATTCGATGCAGGTGTCGAACTCTCTTCTCCGCCGCCTTCGCTCCCCCGGATCATGTCTTGAGAATTTGCATGGCCGCCTCCCCTTTAGAGCTCCTCGATTTCGTTGACATACGTATACGAGGAGAAGAGGACGAACAGGTAACGGAACCACACAAGCTGAGAGGCATGCTTCTGCATCGCCGCCATGCTGGCCCACACCGCCGTCGGGGGAATCAGCGCTACAAAAGTTGTGCGGCTCACGCAAGTTGAAGAACAAGTCGTGTAAGGGAGCACCGCCAACGGACCGATGTACTTGAGGGGTAGGCTGCGGGTTCTCAGCTGGAGATGAAGTATCCCTGGCGGCATACTTGCCTTCAGCTCCCGAACGCCGTTGTGTACGGCCACGTGGTTGGTGTGACCCGAGACACCGTTGCTATCGAACGTCACCATCGTGCCAATACTACCAGCCTTCTGCAAGTACGCGTCGATCTCGCGTCGAATGAGTGAGGCACTCCATGTTTGCCGCATCCCATCCTGCAAGTCGGCATGGTCAACAATCTTGATGTTGCGCCGCTGAACCCCGAAGAAAGCCCCACTGGCGTACAACTCCTTTTCGCGCAGCTTCCCAGCACCACCAAAATTGCCGTTTGACATGCACAGAAAGTGTACCGTGACGCGTCGGGCTTTGAGGGCATGCAGCAGAGGGGTGAAGAACATTGCTTCGTCGTCGGGATGCGCGAAAACAAGGAGGACATCGCCGCGAACAGGCGTCACTGGCAAATCAGACACTTTAAGCCATCGGAAAATCAAGGCTATGAGGAGAGCGACGAAAACCACAGTTCCAATGCCCTGCATTTTGACAAACGACACGCGCCTGCACAGTGGTGGTGGTCTGACACGCCTCAACTTCTCCGAGACACCCTCGAAAACCACCACACGCAACAGACGTTGCTTTCGGTCAACCGCGCTTCAAGCGAAAATCGAAGAGAAGCGGGGAGGTATGAACCAGAGCACACGCGCTCTGCAAAGCAAACGTGGTAGGACAAAAACGAGAAGGAAACATATCGGTGAATTGAATTCTCGATCTCCATCTGAGCGCTCCTTCGAGTCCGGGAAAGATACGCTGAGCGGCATGAATAATGGCGCGTGCGGGGGTACATGGCCCACAAGAATCATTTCTTTTGTTGTTGTTGCAGCACGTAAAACAGTCCCCGGCTGAAGATGAGAACTCGTAGACCTTTCCCTACCCCTATCCGCAACAACACATGAATTTGCGCTGGCCATTTGCAAAGCCACATTATGGCGAAAGAGCCTTCCCTTCGCGTAACCCGAAAGACTCAGAATAGCACAGCCACAAACGGGCGAGAGGAAAAACACAATCCCACCGGGCAAATCCCTGAGGAACTCGCACCTACGTGTATAAAAATGCTCGACAAGAAAAAGGAATCAATAAGCTCAGCACAGAGACGTCTTTTTTTTAAAAAAATGAATTCGCTTTTGCTGGCAGAGTTTACGACTCCCAACTCCTCAAAGAGCCTCAAGAAGGGAGACTGTTACAGCATTAGAGATCTCTTTTGGGGATTCCTTCGCATCAAAGGAAAATATTGATATCAACGGCCATATGTCCACACGCGATACACAGAACACAGACCAGAACACAGGCCAGCGGCACTCACCGCTCCCTGCAGATTCCATCCTCGTAAAGAAGATATAGCTACAAATATGTCAAGAAGCAGCTTCGTTTCCGTGACACAAACCCAGTGGAGCTCGAAGTCAGTCCACAGAAGTTGTGCGTAAGATTCTACGTAAACGACACTCTTGCTCTGAGCTTCGTCTTCCAACAGCTGCTGCTCTTTCAGCACCTGTTTTAGCTTTTCCTTTTCATCCGTCGCGGACGCAAGTTTGCGGCGTAGTTTGTCAACTCGGTCGTACTTGGAAAGCAACGAAAATGATTCCTTTGAGAACATGATCTGGTGGGAGGCCTCTGGCGCTGAGGCGTCTAAGATGCCCTGATACAGGCGCAAGGTGTTCAAGAAAAGATCGATGAGGAGGACAGGCGGTCCACATCGCGTGGCCACGTAGATCAGGCGGCCAGCGACATTGCTATGGAAGAACCCCTTCTGAACCAAAAAAGCTACATCCTCCAGAAACGATTTCACGAACATGAGGCCACGTGCCAGCATATCCAGCAGCATCTGCGATTGGATAAACAGCGCCATCCATTGGCCTCCGTTGACGGGAATGTAAACGAGCTCTGACGCCTTGATCAACGTGACGCGCATGCGTACAAACTCGCCAAAAAAACGTCCCAGGCGGAACATTCGTCGACTGTTCACGATGGTCATCAAATTCTTTTCCATCCGCGAAAACTCCTCTCCGGGGATGTAGTTCACGTTAAAGTTCACGGAGTTCCACCACAGTTGAATACGCAGGAGATACTGGGCGACTTTGAATAGCTTATCTCGGCCTTGATGAGTTTGCAGAAGCTGTCGAAAACGTGTCTTGGTGGTAATTCCCTCAAAAGGGTTGCTGCCCAATACACGGAGGGGCTCCCCCGTGAGTTCATGATGCTGCATCAACATTTGCAAAGAGATGAGAAAGGAGTAAGAGCTCTCTACGCTCACATCGTCTCTTAAAATTGTACGTTCATATCCAGAAGAAAAGGGAAGACAGAGAAGTGTGGGTTTCAGCAAAATATTAGAAGCGTGAGAGAGATCATGGCCGTAGCAAATGGGGTAGCAGCACGCTGCCTGATACCATCCGAACGCCAAAATGCGGTCCGCCGAGGGTAGACAACCGGCGCACATACGATTTCATCCTCACAGGGGCATCCCCCCTGTACAACGGGCTCTTTCTCTGCCCCTCCAGTACTATAGCGCGTTGCCGCGAAAGACGTGTCAATACGGCCTACAGCATTACACCACAATTCGTTGCACGTCCTACATACATTCCCACGCACGTTCCCCACGACTCGTGATGGCGGGGAACAGAAGTTCATACACTTCAGAAAAAATCACGCTGCAACCGCGATGGAAAAGTGTTGCGACCGTCCTCTCCCACCTCATCGTGCCTCCGGGGCCGCCCGCCGCCCTGAGCGATCTTTCAGAACGCGCTCAAGATCCAGTTCAGCCCCAGTCAAGAGATCCACCAACCAGTCAGCGGAAACAGAACGTAGTCGCTTGGCTTGCCCTCCAGTCAAAATGATAGATCGCGTTCGCTTCATCAGTGCTCCAAGAGCTCCACCACGCTCCGCCACCTCTTCTCCCGCGCTTGACTGTTGGCGTGTCTTTTCCTCGCGATGGCACCGCGCCGCAGTCCGTGGATCTACCTTCACCCGGTACACCAACTTTCCGCGGAGCTCTCTGGCACCCGTTACATCATCGGGGTTCTCCTCATCTTGGGGCGGCAAGGAATCCTGCGGTGCCACGTATGACTCCCATAGCGAATCATCCGGCACTTCGCACTCTGCAGGCTCACGCCACTTGACTGCGATAGACTTGTTACGCGGAGGCACAATGCCGCTGAAAGGGGTCTCTTCCACCGAAGATTTGTCTACGCTATAGTCATCCATGAATTGTAGCCATTCAAACGTGCTTCCGCTGCACGGTGAATAGCTGCCCACTCGGCAATGCTCCATAAACGTGGCGATATGATTTTGAGGAAACAGTTCGGTCCGCCGTTTGGCTGCCTTAGAAAAACTTAGGCCTAACAAATTCTCGATCCGAACAAGGCTATTCCACGAAGCCAGCGTTTTACCTCGATGCTTCAGACCAGTCTGCAGCTCAATCAGCTGTTCAGCATAGCCGAGGGTCTCGCGCTCGTGACGCTGGAAAAGATGATACTGGGCGGCCTCACTGCCCAAAAGTAAGGCATCATTGGAGGAATGGGAACAGCAAATCATGCCATTCTCTAATACTTTCGCCGCCATTTTAGGGTCGCGTGCTGCCATATCTTCGGCAAGGCGCCACTGAGAAAAAATCTTCCAGTCACCAAGACCCTGCTGAGCAGCAGTTTTGCCTCCCCATCGCAACGCTCGCACACGCTCTTTAGCAATCCCCAGCGAAGTCAAGTTCTCTGCAGCACCCCTTTGCTGAAGAAGCACCTCGGTGGGGGTCACCAAAACAGTGGATTCTGGATTATTAATAGTAGATGCTGATGTGCCCAAGGCTGCCGCAATGTTCTCCAGCGCGAACGAATTCCCGCAAATAGCAAGCCCAGAGCTAACAGTTTTTCTTGCACCTTCGCAGTCGTCCAAGAAACGCCACTGAAACAATGCGTACTGATAAAAACACGAATCGTCTCCTGGAAGTTGGGCACACATTTGTCGCATCGCAAGATCTATTCGTCGCAGTTGGAGATCCTTCTCAACTGTACAATTATCGAGGGCAAGCATCATGAGAGAAACTAGATCCAGCCAGGCGCACCGAATCTCTCCGCTCTCCGCGTCTGTCTCAAACGTCGCGTAACGGTCAGGCCATTGCTCCGTATTTAACACCTCCGCAACCCGTTTGCAGTCCTCTTCAGTAAGAGCGGGTTCCACATCTGCACTCTCAGTGAACTTTCTGTATTCTTCGTAAAGCGGCCGCCAGGAGTGTAAAGGCACAGAGAGACCAAATTCATACAACCTCATTCGAGATTCTGGTGAATTGCAGCACGCCGCCGCCTTTACCCACAATGGTCCGCTAAGTGGGTCAAGGCCAACTGCCTGAATTGCTGCAAGAGCAACATCTTCCGTAATTGCTATATTATTCCGCTCAGCGAAGCTGAAGTACGCCTCCCAAGAATCGCAGTACACAGCATCATCTATAAGCGAAACAACAAAGTCCTTTTGCTCACAGTTCTCGAGAGTTAAAACATGTCTTGCGCTCAAAGCAGACTTGGGTAAACTTTCGACAAACATTGAAAGGTCCATAGTGGCCTGTAATCGGATGAAAAGAAGAGAGCAAGAAAAGCAGAGGGTGAGATCCAGCACTAGAATAACTACGCAGTGGATGTAACAGGAATTCTAAAGTTCACGGAGAGGGTAACATGCAACGCCAACCGCAAATGCCGTACGCCAGATTAAGCGAAAACTACAGCTGTTAAGGGCTCACTTTCCACTGAGGAGCACACCCTGCTACCTATTTTTCACCCGGAGAAGCCCCGAGAACGTACCACAACAGGCCGTTTCATTATGTGTATTTTCCCTAGTAGAACATACAAAGAGAAAGGAAATTGGTATTCTCTCCACAAAGCAGCTATGCAAGCGTATATACGGAAGCTACACGCTCTTCTTCGGAAGAAGCATACTACGCTTCTGGCTCAGAGGAGTTTGGGACCGGCTCAACCACAAAATATCCCGAGGGACCAGTCAGCATCCAGCTGTGTAAGCATGCAGAGGTCGAGTAACGCCGCATGCTCTCTAAAAAACACTCCCGATCGTATTCCTGAGATGCTTGTACCATCCTTTTACTGGGATTGGCTTCTTTGTCCATCCCGCCGATTGTCAATCGCATGGAAGTTATGAACGCTGCTACTTCTTTCATTGTGTGTCGAGAAGTCCAGAATAGATGATGGAAGAGAAATTGTTGAGCTCGATTGGCCGGGATGGCAGGGGATCGGGAAAGCGGCGAACATAGCAGCGTGGAAAGGAGGGAAATAATGTAACTTCCAGCAACTCAAGCTCCAAAAAACGGAGTTGTGAGCACAACAAGCTCCGCATGCTTCTTTCGGAGTTTTCTCTCCTCAGCTACAGTAAGGGCCGGATGAGAGAAAATACGACTAGAACAATTCCTCCAACATGGAGTTGCTTGCTATGTTCAGTCCCGTAGACTCCAGCAGGTATAGGAAAATTAAGAGCTCCAAGAAGCTTCAGTTTTCTCACCGATATTATCTTCAGCGATTCCCTTGTTGCACAGACATCCAGAAAGAGGAAATAAGATAGAAAACAAAACGAGATGGAATCTTTCCTCGCCTCAAGCGACGCTGATCCGCCTCGCGGCGCTACTAAATCTACCTAAAGCACAATCATTATTCATAGAAAACGAGAAAGCACTATTGACAAGCGCCACACCATGTCGAGAAAGAAAAACATACGAAAAGAAAAACGCCGGATCCCTAGTAGGTATACTCCTTTCCGGTGTACCCAGCCCAGCATTCGAACTCCTTGATACCGCAATCACGGTTCAGACCGTTGTTACCCCAACCGAACATGAACGCACCACCGGGGAACCGGCGATGGCGAATACGAGCGAACGGATTTTCGGGACCTTTGTACGTGACATAGTGGTGGGAGTGACGAAGTTTTTCGTACATGATCCAGATCACCGCAACCATACCGAGACCAGCAAGGCGGCTGCTGTGGCGCAAACCCTGCAAATTGACCGGGCTGCACAACGGATCATCCGGCATTGGGAGCCGGCCAGTACGACAGGAAGCCATTTTTCTGGAGTGGACTTTTCGCAGGAAAACAAAATCTAGAATCGTTTCCAGCGCCATGTTCGAATACAAATAATTAATATGAGTGAAAATGCAGAGATATTCGAAATAATGGGTTCATATGAGCGACACGTGCAGATCAAGCGAGATATAAAAGAATGGATTATATACAAACGCATCACCCATAATACCGGCATGCACAGAAGAACGTGCCTTCAGCTCACTTCGCCACATATCGTGTTATCTGAGAGACCACAACCCGCACTGCCCCCAGTCAAGCGGAGACGAATGGACTCACTCTCATAAAGCCAACATTTGTCGTGAGTTTCGAGTGACATCCTTGGAGGGTGAGAGATGAAATATACAAGCAGGTCGATAGACGCAGTTCAGTGACACTTACCTGTCTATTCAACTTCTTTTTTTCTGTTGGTGTTCTTACTGTAAGTTATATTAGCCGTCATTTTTAAGCAGCATTAAGAAATCTCATCGAGCCCTAACGGTATTCTCTGCCAGCAAGGAAAGAAGGAGCACCTCATGTCCCTCGCATCAAAATTCATAGCATACTCATCCTCCCTGATAAGCGAACGGAAACCACATTTCCAATCACTCTGTTCGGCGCATCTTTTTCTGAGGTCTACCATCGGAGTTACTGCGGATTGCTTCGTCGAGCTCATCGACAACCGGATCCATATCGTCCCAAAGAGCATCTCCGAGTGAATTGGCCTTTTCCGGTTGCTTCGGATTGACAATGCCACTAAACGAAGATACTTTATCACATAACGGCAAATGCTTGTCAAGAAGCAAGCAATTCACTTTCTGCTTCGCATAAATCGACATGAGTAGCTTCCCAGTGGGAACGTGGTAGAGACGAGCTTTACGATCTAGGCCAGCTACACCGAGAATCTGATGCCCCGCTGGATGCTTGGACATACATCTCACACTCCCCACGCCGCCACGCAGCTTCGCGCGGGAACTGAAGCCACGTCTTGTATCGTACAGGTGGACATCACCGCTCGCCTCGCCAATTAGGAACTTGTTCGCATTCCACTGAATCATAGTTGTTGGGCGGCGTTCGATCTCGCGACCGATTTCAAACTCTTGTACTGGCCTGTCACTGGAACGACGATCGTAAAAGCGAACTTGGTGATATGCAGTGCAAGTGGCGAAAACGAAGGGATTGATAATGCACGCGCCTGTGACAAAAATAGGCAAGGGAACATCGAGAATATGATCCTTCACATTGCGTGCTTTGAAAATAGGAGTACTCTGATCTTCAGCAGCTAGATCATAAACACACAAATCATTTTCGCGCCCTCCCATTGCAATTATCCCAAATTTTCTGTGGATATGCAGAGCGTCAACCGGCCCATTTCCCGCAAATGCGCCAGAAATCTTGAGATCATCATCAAAAAGTTGTATCTCCCCTTTCTTCGACACCATTACTAGCTTACCCTTGACAAACGACAAGGCGTTGGAAAGCGAAGCCGCAACGCTGTTCTGTGTCGACGATGTTATTATCTGACTACCTAGATCAAGAACTGAGAGAGTACCGTCGTTAGACGAGAAGGCCAGAGACGTCGTGGCACTGTCACGCCAGCACATCCCCATCACGGCGCGTTTGCGGCTTTGCTCGCCAAATGAGAATCTCAGTGTTGCTCCGCTACTCTTCGAAATATCCCATATTTTTATGATGCCTGTATCATCTCCAGTAACGCACGTCATCTCTGAGTCAGTACTACTTAAAATGTTCACGAGTAATCTGGAGGAAACTGCGGACGTCGAGCTGAAGCACCAAAGCACAGTTTTAAAATCCCCTGAAACAGAGAAGCCAAATTCGAAGGTCAAAAAAGCACGCGCGAAAAATGAGCATCGAATCAAATTTGAGATGGTCAGGATAGTAGTGGACTCACTGGCAAGGTTCCTAAATAGCAATGGTGTTCCAGTGAGCCGCCATGCACTCAGATGAAGCATAGGTTTGATAATAATATGCAGGCGAGCACGTAGCAGTGTGGTGACACTCTCTGCTTATACGTCATTCGCGGTGATCCTGACTGCCCTTACGATCAAATATTCGGAGAGTTGAAGCACTCGGCGAACAATGGTAGTGGAGAAAAGAAGGATGCCCTCACTTCTCATATCACAAACGAATCGAGCTTTTCTTCACCCGCGAATTCGCATTAAAATAAATTTGATTCAATATCTCACAAAATCTTCTTGAAAGGCCCCGTCAGAAGTGAGAGGAGTATCCTTAAAAAGGTTGAACATTGCAGAACCCTCCTCGGAAATTCCGATCTTAACCTCCAGCTTCACCGACTTCTCTAACTCACGTCACCCGAGAATTACATTTTGTCCATCTCCAGCTGCTTATCGAAGTCTCTCAAAGATATGTTCAGCGCAGAGCTCGCTTCCAAGATAACTTTTTGACGGCGCAAGACATCAATAAGAGCGTTCTGTCGCTTTACGTACTGCCGTAAGCGCTCGTTCTCACGTTGATAATCGTGATTACTAGCATCTGAGCCACGAGTAGATGGTCGCCTTTGCGGCGGCCCTTTCGGGGCATCTCTCCCCTCCGCTTCATCTCCGGAAGACACTGTTGATAACCGTGCATGCAACGCCGCAGCTTCTTTCTCCAACGAATCCACACGACACTGCAGTTGCTTGCGCTTCGCTACTTCCTGCTCTAGCTGCTTCTCGAGCTGGGCTTCTCGAGAAGTCGATGAGCCCTGTCGTTGAAGAGATTCCTCTTCCTTCATGATGAATCGATTTATCGGCGTCGATGCAGTTGTGACGCAGTGCAACGCAAAGGAGAAGCACAGACTTCTAGAGATCCACAAGGAGAGATGAAATCGATTCATTGGGAGGATTGAGTAAGTGAAGAGCTGTCACTTGAACGCGACAGCGGCATAACGTGCAGAGCTATGCGCATTTACCGTCACAGGATCGACCTCCGGGTTAATGTCCACATACGCTGATGAGCGTAGGTCCAGCTCTGTGACCTTGCTAAAATCACAGCATCTTGCGGAATAAACTACCAGGAAGCACCATCTTTCATTGAGGAGTGACGCCCGTTCTCCGTGAGGGGAGAAAAGACTAGCAGGAAGACCAAGCGAGGCAGTATCATCTTCCTTACCGTACCCAGACATGTTAACCACGTCTCAGTTTTTCCCAGAGTTGCACATATTAATTTGCTTCGGTGTAACTCATCGTAATCCTGCAATACGATCAACTCTGCACCTCCCCGAGGGTATCTACACATTGCTGACGGGGGAAGGAGAGCGTACACCTTTTGTGCGACCATTAAAATTCTGAGACCCACAGATTTCTTTGTAACCATGAAAAACATAACGCCTTCCCAAAAAACCCGAAGCAAGGAAGGGGGATCTCTTGAGGTATTTTCACGATAGGGGGGGATGCGGGCCGCCGAATTTTAGAGAGGGGCGCATCCAAAAATCGTTACCTTTCGGACCCGAGGGGGGGGGGACTTCACATATTCCATTCCCCTCCGCCCCCCATGCCAGATCTTCCCAAACCCACACCCCACTTCCCGGCGAGGCCGCGAGGAACAAGGGTATGGACGAATCAATGAGTGAAGGTCGGAGAGGGGGGGGGGGTGAAACGGGTTGTGGTTTTCGAAAAGCACGCACACCTACATATTAGGTTGTGTGTGTGTGGCTTGGAGCGGGGGGGGGGGTGCTTTCTCCGCGTTGCGGATATGCCGCCGAGGTATTTATGGATTAAATATACCGTATGGGTGCACCCTTTTCTCTTACTTCCCCAATAGCTTTCTCGCTGCGTCTATTTTTCCCTCATTTTCCCTTCCACCCTGCTCTTTGTCTACACATGCATGCCGTCAATCGGACACCGACGGATAGCTCTCACCACTACCCGTCTCCTCGTTCTGCCCCGCAAACGTTTCTGCGTCAGGCTCGTCTTTTGGGAACCCACCCGCTGCACTCCCTATCATGTTTTTGTGGGAAAGGAGACAAGCGTGGGTGATGATGACCGCGGGGCATCCGTTGTTTTTCTCTCGCTTTTCGTTGATCTTTTGCGTTTTCTTGTTGTTCCATTCTGGCTTCCCGCTGGGCGGGGGGGCCCTGTGCGTTGGGCTAGGGGAAAGGGGCCCGTTTTCTTGCTCCCACCCCCAGCACGCCTGGCCCCTAGGCCAAACGATACTGCGAATGCTTCTAGAATTTTTGTTTGCTTCCCGTGGTTTTTCTCCTTGTGTAACCGCGGGTTTTTTTCTGGAAGCCCTTTATTTTCATTATAGAAATGATAACGCATGAGTGTACTGAGGGAAATGACTTTACTGGTCCACTAAACGATTTCACGACAAAAAGAAGCGAAACCCACGGCCCGTTGAAGCGCACGCACCGCATTTGGCTTGAAGTATGAATGAACCTGTCCGCCCTGCTGGACTTCAATTGTTTATCTCTACCTCCCACCTCCGAACCCCCGGTTTATAACCCAGAACGTTCGGTTGGGACTGGTGTTTCTGCAAGAGGGGGGGGAAGGCGGGAGATGCCTGATGGGAATCTGTTTTTTTTTCTTCAGCATGTCGCTTCTTCCGTAGAACATATAATTTACGAACTCCACCAAGGGGAGCCTGCGAAACGCTCCTTCACACACGCAGTCGCCATCACCCCTCTCACGGTTGAGACTCCCTATGCGCGTGTGGGAAGACGCGTGCTTCTTTCCGGAGAATTGCCCGATGAGAGGAGAGGTCTGGGCGACGAGGAACGTTTCGCAGCCTTAGAAGGATACGTAGGTGAGATGTGGACACGATATCTACCGTTGGGCTGGTGTAAAGATATGAATATGATCGCAGGTCACTCCGATCGTTTGCCAAAGCCCAGGCCTGTTCACTGACAGCGAGTCACGAAATGCGGGGGTTAACCCCTCGTGCTGACCCCCCCACATAGTGGGTACGTGATCCTGCCACCACCAGAGGCGGTTCGGTCTCAGCAGGGAAAGGGGGTCTTGGCCTCCCCCTCGTAAAAGGGGTAATGGACCCTGAAACCGCGTTAAGGCGCTCCCCATCATCAGAGGATGGGAATCCGTTGGCGAAAACAGAAGGGGCCGGGTGGGTGGGTGGGTAGGGAAACTTTCGATCGCCAAATAAGTATTCTATGTGGTGCAGCCCATAAGGCCTTTATTGTGGCCGTCGGTTGGTGTTGCAGCCATGCCGTTTGCTGCCGATCTTTGGGTGCGCTGGCTGTTTTGGGGGCATCGGCGTTGCTTCATTCCGATGCGAGCATCCGGGGGTTCCGTTCGGATCTTCGGCTCCGGGGGCATGCTTGCGTAGGCGTTCCGCCCTGCCGGACGTGAAGGCTGTTTTGCGCGGACGTGGCAACAGAGCAGCGAAACCCCAAGCGATGATCCGCCCTCCGTGCTTGAGCCTCACAAGCTGTCAGATCGTCTTTTCGCCTGAAACACTTCGTTAGCTTACCATTCTGGACTCCGCTGTCACCTTCATCGCGAACTGAAGGGGAACATCACTGCAAGCCTCCCCCCTAATTATTGGATGCAGGAAGGCTCTTAATCACCGGCGTTGTCAGCGTCGATTCGGGACCGGGTAATAAATCATTGTCAGCGGCTCTCACAGCGGGCTCTGCAACGTCCGACTATTGCTCAGTGCTGTGAACTTATACGTCCGCCGGCCGGTCATCCGGAATAGAGAAAATCTACGTGAGGAGTGCACGAAGGCCGCAGCGACCTACCCTCACAATTCTATTCGAAGGAATGTGCCCCGACTCTACCGTCCCCTGAAATGAGGGATCGAAGGGGTACAAGGTGCAAGAATTGCATCGCGTGATACAAGCGGCTACATCAAGGAAACCAATTACCTCCCCAGTGCATCGTCTGTTTCCTCTTTCGATTAACTAAGAAATTTCTTGGCAGTTGCAGCCCTTCCACATCTACTGATCCTTTGCAGTATCCCTAACAGCGATTTCTTTTCCAGCCGTCTTATGAGTGTTCGCGACTTCCCCCTCACATAAGTTGTGCCATGGTTTTTCGCCCTTTCCTCCCATTAGATTGGTGGCTTTCGGAGAGATGGAAGGGTGCCTCTTAACTATTTGCTTTTACATTTACCAGAAAATTCCCTTTCTTCTCTCCTGTACTCTTTACTAACGTATTCGTGCATGATTCTCATCGATAACCGATACTTCCTGTAAATTCTCTATTGACACGTCCTTTTACCGAATCCTCGCAGAAGAATAATACCAAAGATCCCACAATGTCCAATCGCTTGAAGTATTTTCAGCGTAGATAGCTCTCGCCTCTTGATTGGGGTGCCGCCTCAAATCTAGCACGCTTGCTGTGCTCGAAATGTGTAGAGCATAAGCTAGTCGTGCATCTTTACGGCTGTCTCTTTTCGTGCGTGTCGCTTGATCAGCCATTTCCTCAAACATGATTTGCTTAGCAGCGTGAGTTTTCACCACGGCCTTATTGTGTGTGCCAGTATCAGACTGACGATGAATGTAAGAGCACATGCTTCTAAATCACTCTATCGAGCTCACGATGACACTCCCCTAGAGGGGCTATATAGGGATTTTGAGAGCCTCACAGCGTGGTTCTATGTTGAGAAAGTCGCTGCTAAGCTTTCGGTGAATAGCTCTGGGCAGAGTAGATGTCTTGAGGACGTCTACTTCTGCCATAAGTTGTTCTTCACACAATGGTGCGCCTCGTGGTTTTTTTTTGTGTATCGCGTGTGGTGCTGTCGGTTACTCAAAGAACGATACAGTGTTCTAACTTGCTCTTTCGTGAGATCAACGTCTGATCTGTGCGATGGAAGAACTCGACAGTTCGCTTCTTCAGGGATTTTCAATGGTGACACACCAATTGTATCGGCTTCAACATTGTGTTCTCTCCCCAATAACGATACTCACACAGCAGGTTATCAGTGAAACAGGAGTAATCGCTTTTCAGCATAAATCCTTTTGACTTTAGGACCTACCACGAAGACTCCATCGCAGAACTGCCCATCGATTGCTCCTCAAAACTTCCGTGCTGCAAAAAGCTTGGCGGGTCAACTACTTGATGTCTTCTGCATTCACTTAAGGGGCCCTGCTTCTTGTGGCAAAATATGCTTGCTACAAACGGCGCTTTGTTTTCATTTTCCGTTTTCGATTCCCTTTTGCGTACTGTCACCGCTCTCGACGTCCTCGAAGTCCCGAGGATATGCTGGAATCAAGGAATCCAACGAAAAACTTTACGTCAGCGCATTCCAGCACTCAACTATTGCTAGTACATGCCGCAGTGTTTGCAAGCAAATCTATCATAGCAAAGGTCTGAGGGGCGACGCAGCTAATATGGTGAGTGTAGCTTTTTGCCTTCGTTATTTCCTAGAATCTCGCGTACGTAACTTGCCCCAGCTCGTGTTAGTTATAGTTTTTTCTCAGCGTCCCGCAGTTTGCGGATGCGTGCAAGCTCACCTGAAGAGAATGCTAAAGGGAGGATACTGCGAGAATCAATGGGGAGCATTGCAGGTGAGTAGCATTTACCTTTCGATAAGACATACGCGCACACATATCCTCTCTAAGGTGTTGCTTTTCCTCTCTTCGACTTCCCCTATAGTAGAGCCTCAAATTTCCGCTTCTGCTTCTCTCTTTTGGTCTTTGTGGTGCCTAATGAGGCCAATGTGTCGTTCGGGCATCTTCATCTTGCTTCACACTCAGTGATGACATCCTGTGCTCGAACGCGCATCTGTTTTCTTTTGGAAACGTCGTAATCCCCTCAAAACACACAACTCTTTTCATCAAAGTTTCTTCATACCCTTCTCGGAACTCTGCCGCGATGAAGCGCTCAGAGATCAATCAGGCGATTCGCGATGCCGAGGAATTCATTGCAGCGAACCGCTTCCCCCTTCCGCCGTTCGCGAGCTGGACGCCGGAGGACTGGAAGACGAAAGGGCACGAGTGTGACGAGATCCGTGACAACATGCTCGGCTGGGACATCACCGACTT
>JASAOM010001041.1:0-12223 GCA_030849085.1 Borovskyia barvae
GGAGGGGAGGAGAGAAGAAGGAAGGCAGGGTGAGAAGAGGATGGACAGAGGAGGGGAGGCAAATGAAAAGGGCGCATAGGAACTGCTTTGGACGGAACGAGAAAGGGGTATCAGCCTATGGGATGCTGCGCTCCCTCGTCCAACAGCAGCAGCCGCGTTTCTTTCTCTGAGATCGAGAGGACGGATCGCCGGAGGCCTCACCGGAGGGGGGGGAGGAGGGGGATGCAGAGAAGGAAACATAAATGCATCACAATCGTTTAATTTCTCACAGATGAAGGGAGGCTTTTCTTTCTATCTCCCATGGGTGCATGCGTAGCTCATAGCGACTCAAAAAATGCGGACAAGTCTCGACTGATGCTGTGATGGTGGTGCCACCCACACCTTCCGCCTGCAGCGTGGTGAATGGTGTGAGCGGAAGCGGGGAGGGGCGATGGGAGGGCTGAAGGAGAAGGGGGAGGGGAATAGAGGATGCCATCAAATCGCCCACGTTCTTCGAATGGTGATGTAAGAATCCGGAAGGGAGAGAGAGGGGGGAGGCGAAAGGAAAGAAAGGGGGAGGCAAGGAAGCAGAGGGTGACTCCAATGCTAGGTGCCACAGAAATATGCGGTGGAGTCCGTCCCCCCCCCTCTTCCTCCACTTCTCTCCTCCATCTCTTCCTCTCCTTTGCCTTGGGAGAAGGAGGAGGGAGAAGAGAGGGAGGTACAAGGGTCCAAAAGAGGAAGGTGGCTTCGCTCAGATGTTGCCATGCTCCACGCACACGTACGTGTTCCTCACGCCGGGAGAGGCCCCCAACCACCACTGCTGTCCCATTCCTTACAGAAACCAAGTCGTTTGGAGGAGGGAAGGGGGAGGGGGGGCCTGATGTTTTCTTCCATTTTTTTCGCTTCACGCAGATACTTTTCATCTCCTCACCCCGTAGACATCGCTTTGCTCTCGCCACCTCTCACCCGTCCCCGCTCGCTCTCTGTCGATGTACTACTGCTGTCCAAACCTTCACCCCCGTCATCAGGCGAACGAGGCACACGCACACACATAAATTTTTCCTTTTCTCCCCTCCCCTTTCCCCCTGCCGCTCTCCTTTCTCCTTCATTCCCTTCGAACAACAACAGCTCTCATAAAAATCGTATCGCTCTAAAGGAAACAAAAGAAAAGGAGGAGCACGCACGAAGACTTGAATTCGAAAAAGAAAATGTGGACAACACACACCCAAAAGCACGTGCCGATGTCTAGTGGATTGTAGCATCTCTTCGTTGCAGCATGCGGTTTGTCTTCTCTTTCGCTATTTCTACCCGTTTTTTCTCTTCTCTCCTTGTCACCGCTGTGACGCCCAGGTGTGTAAGATAGAGAGAGCTGCCCACGAAAATAGAAAAGGATGTGGAGGGCAACGGAGAAGAAAAGAACGGACGGAAGGGGGAAGGGAAGGTGAGTGAAACAGGGCCTTCAGTAGTTGAGGGGGGGGGAAGAAGGAAGGAAGGCTTCCATCTACTAGGGTGCCTACCTCCTTTTCTCCCCTCTTCTTCTTCTCTTTCTCTCTCATGAAAAACGTGATGCTTTCGGATCTATATATATATGCGTAGCTGTCTTCCTTGTTCCCGGTACGCTTATCGTCGTTGTGGAACATGGAAAAATAGGGGCGCTTCCTTTTGAGTTCGCGTGTATACATGATACGTACGAAACACCGCTGCTCCGTGGATCCTTTCGCGACAAATCAAACTCATCCACACCCTCTCCCTGCGCCTAATCCCCTGTACATTTCTTCTCCACCCCTCGATCTCCCTCTCTCGCTCTTTTACGTCGCCTTGACATCTTTCCAGTGCTGTGAAAGGGCTCATACCAGGAGAAGAAGAAATGATACGAAGCTGACACACCGGTAGGAGAAAGGGGAGGTGGAAAGCATGCGCCGTCCGTCAAAAAGAAGAACTCGAAAGACAAATGGGTAGGTACGACGAGCTTCGAGGAAGCGGGAGAAAAATAAAGAGAACAGCGGGAAAATCCCAGAAGAGAGGACAGAAAACGCGCGCATCTCAGTATATACATGTATGTATGTATATGAAACCGTCGAGATCCTGACGAGGGGTGGATGGATAGAGACAAGGCGAAACAACACACACATATATAGAGAGAGAGGGGGAGGGAAGAGATGGGGCGGAGGGAAGGGCACTTCGCCTGTGGCAGTGACTTCCACGGCTCCTCATCAGTGCAAGCCCACACCTCATGAATAGAACAACAAGTCTCCATTCCTCTGTTCCCCCCCCCCACCTTCCTCCTCCTCCTCCTCCTACTCACCGAGACATGCACAGCCATTCACTACGGCCTCCTACAGCCACTACCGCACCAGCCCATGTGTACCGTCTTCTTCCTTACTGTGGCTATCATCCTCAGCATGGGGGAGAGGGGGGGGTACCTCCCCCCACCCCCCACAGCACTCCCACTCTCTGTACCGCACCCTTTCGCCCTCCTCTCATCATCTCCTCTGACCTTTGGGCATTTCGTGCTCTCCGCAGCTCCACCGGATTGTGCTTACCTTGCGGGGGAGTAGAGGAAGGCGATATCGCTTATCTGTCTACCTGCCCGTGTGTGTGTGCGCGCGCACTTACCCCTCCACCCCTTCGATTTTTTTTTCGTTTGGTGTGGTTGTGGATGCTGCTGCTTCGCTTTACGCCAGCAGCAGCGTCAGATGGTGGAGAGGTGCAAGACAAGCCCACCAGCATACACAGAAATTGAATGCCGCGGGAAACGGAGGCACCATAAATGGGAAGGCAGCTCAACCAACCGCGGCGCCCACAGACACTCTCCCCGTGGCGTGAATCAACACAGATACCATTCCTAGACGATGAGAATGACATGATTAAGAACGGGAGGGGGGAGGAGGAGGGGGGGAGGGGAGGGGGGGAGAAGTAGAGGAAACGACGACGAACAAATACGACATGGTAAGCTCTCGAAAAAAAAAGAGGGAGAGGTCCTCGCCCATCTCTCTCCCGCTTCCCCCCTCCCCCGCCCCCCCCCCTCAAGGCACAAAACAGCACGACACATAATAAAGAAGAGGGTGGGGCAAACCAAAAAGTAAAAAATGCTCCGATGGAAAGAAGGAGGAGGTGGTGGTACGGTGTCTCCCGTACACCCGACTTTCCCCATGAAAGGAGACGCATATTCTCTCTCGCTCGCTCTCTCTCTCTCTAGATACATAGATAGATAGATATGCAACTCTGCCACACATAACGCAAAAGGGGGGGTGCGAGGGGGGGGGGGGAAGTCAAATTCGAACGATCCCAGAATAGACACACAAAGAGAGAGAGAGAGACTTGCTCACACATCGGCAGACGGAGAGATCGACCAGCCTCGCTATCCCACTCTTACTCGCCACCTCCGTCATATCGCATGCATATACATATATATATATATATATACTCTTCATCAGAAAGGGAGGAAGCAGGGGAGTGATAAAGAAATGAGCGAATAGAAG
Source organism: Borovskyia barvae (assembly GCA_030849085.1). Taxonomy (NCBI): domain Eukaryota; phylum Euglenozoa; class Kinetoplastea; order Trypanosomatida; family Trypanosomatidae; genus Borovskyia; species Borovskyia barvae. The sequence goes on from JASAOM010001041.1 coordinate 3,465, forward strand.
AGAGATACTGGAGGACTTCTTGAGAACAGAGGAAGGGACCTGAACAATGGGGGGGGGGGGGAATAGGAAAAGGGAGAGGAGTCGAGGGAAGACACCCTGCAGAAAAAAGACTCGGATAAGATGGAGAACGGAGAAGAGGCGCAGAGGGAAGCTACTGCGTTCGTATGTCTGTTAGGTACCGTTTTGAAAGAGTGCATCACCACATCCTTCGATACAGTAACATGCACAGCAAGGGGCCTCTTCCCTCTTGTTGTCGTTGGTCTTGGTTCTTATTCACGGAGAGAACGAGGAGGGAGGAGGGAGGAGGACCGTGAGAGGAAGCACCAACGCAAAAAGCCCTTCAGCTGCCGGCCGAAGTTCACCTTCTCTCACACACAAGCGAAACGACGCATATACACCTGACCCATGTAGAATCGAGGAAATGGAAACACAAATAGAGAAGAGGAGAAAGACTTCTAGGCAATCCACACAAAATAATGAAAAAAATATGTGTGCATTTATGTGTAGGGCAGACTAGAGGTAGCACTTCTGGGCAAGAGGGGGCGGGAAGGACGAAGATGCATGACGAAAACTTCACGCGAAAAAAAAGGAATTCAGAGGAGAAAGCACTACACCAGGCGAGGGCGACGCTAAGGACCCAACATCACCGTTTCGATCACTACTATTCTCCTTAACTTCTGCAGCCTCATCGACCTCCGTACGCTCCCTCCACCCGCCACCTCCCCCTCAACCTAACCGCCCCCCATCGAAAAAAAAAAGATCTCCCAACGATAACTGTTGTCGTGCCCCCTCGTTCCTAGCCCCGATAAAGTACACACGGCCGCGAATAGAAGGCCGGAGCGACAGCGGCGTCAGAGGTCAAAAGGGAGCCAGTCGAATCAATATATGTGTATATATATAGGGGAGGGATTAACTATACACGCATACACCGATAGGGCATACACACCGAACCTTCCCTCCCCCTACCTGAATCCCTTCTAGGTAATACCCCCGCCAATCCCAACCAACCAGCCGTTACAAAGGCAATCAAAGAAAAAGGGACGGACCGCATCTTCCAATCTCCTGTCATCCTATTAGATTGAGTGAGGGAAGGGGGGGGGGGGCGTGTGGGCCGTGGCCTCCCCTCCCTCCTCCTGCCTACCCACACACCGAGAGAGAGGGGAGGGAAGGCAAAGGATGTATTCTCTTCCCTTTTCCTTCACGCGCCTCTCTTCAAAGATTCTCCACACCCTCCCCTTCCCTCCTTTCCAATTCCATTTTAAGTACCAGCGGAAAAGCGAAACAAAAAAAGAGAGCATGTGAAACCCAAAAGATATTCTCCCTCTCCTTCTCCCCCTAAACAAATATATAGATAGATACACGCCTCCTCCTACCCCTTTCTCTCTTCTCTTATGCACTGCATCGTCCTTGATTTTCTTTCTATCACCCTCGTGTGTATAACTCTCAACTCTCCACAGAGGCGAAGCAACGGACCAGAATGTAGGAGGTCGCCCTCTTCTCTGTACCCCTCCCTTCTTTCCCCCTTTTTTCTGACCAACACCGGCATGCAGCCCCTCTCCCTCCTGCCTCACGCTGGCAAACCCTCACACATTCGCATCTCCCTCACGCTTCACTCTGCCCCTCAAAGCGCTTCTTTGGGGCTCCTAAGGACTTATAGTCCACCCTCCCTTTCCTGCTCCCCTCTCCTTTGACGCTCCCGTAGCCTCGCCATTCGTGGACATACACATCTGCGCCTGCTTACCTATCGGCGTGGCTACCTCCCCCCCATTCCACCATCAGTGACCTTCTACTTGGTTTCCTCCCGCGCCCCCTCCTCTGCCACCCTCACAGTGATATAAGAAATAAGAAAGGGTGTGGGGTCGAGGGAGCAGTTCGGCAGACCCAGCTGGGTACCTACACAATAAAGCAAGCAGCAAAAAAAGAGAAAGAGGGCAGACAGAGGAGAAGGAGAGATCAGAGAACGCGTGATCGTGTCTCTCTTCACCACGCACGCACGCATCCTCAGAGATGAATCAGCCTCCTTCCGTCTTCGATGCGATTCGTCCTTTTTTTTATCTCTGGGGAAAGGAGAAAAAGCGACCAAGACCGGAGTAGAAGGCACGAGAAAACGAAAGTAAAACAAGCCACGTATATATATAGAGAGAGAGAGATAGAGAGATATATATTTATTAAGTTAGTGTTGAGATATCCTTGTCTTGCGAGTTCTACTAAATCTATGGCGCCTTTGATGCCATCTTCTTTCAAAAGGTTCTCCCGCCCCTCACCTTCCTGTGACGCACAACCTTATCGCTGTAGCGACAGCCATGGCACAGGTGGTACATGATGGTGAATTTCAGCCACCACAGGACGTCCATAAGGGATCTCCTTTTTTTCCCATATTGCTTCGCATCCGTCTTCTGCAGCAGCATTCACCCAGCCAGCAACAACATCAGGGACTCTCTTAAAGCTTTTACTGGCGCACTTGCTGCTGCTGCTGGCCAGGCTGCTGCATCATGTACTGCTGCTGCATCGCCATCATCTGCTGCTGCGCGTACGGGTTCGCCTGCGCATACCCAGCAGCCGCAATGTTACCGCCGTAGTAATTCATGTTTGGCGCAGCAATCGGGCTCATGCCCTGCTGCGGCGCACCGTTGAAGGGCCGCTGGCGCGGGTTGCCAGACGCCGCCAGGGCCACCTTCAGGCGCTTGTTCAGAACGTTGAACCCGTTCAGCTCGTTCACCGCCTGCTGCGCCGACGCGGCGGACTGGTACTTCACGAAGCCGTAGCCGCGGCTCTGGCGGGTCTCACGGTCGCACACGATCTTCACGCTCTCGATCGGCCCGTAGCGCTCGAACAGCTGGCGCAGCTGCATCTCGTCCACAGTCGTCGGGATGTAGTTCACCATCAGGTTGCGCAGCGCCTCGGGCTCGGGGTTGTATACCTGCTGAACCTGCGGCTGCGCCTGCATCGGCATCTGCTGCATCTGCTGCGGCTGCATCTGCATCTGCATTGGCTGCATCTGCTGAGACATGTTGAGAAAGGGGACTGGGGAAAAGCGGGGCACCGAAGTGGAAGGAAAGGAAAAAAGAGAGAAGACACAACGAAAACGAGAGTGGGAGAGGAAACCGGCACAACGTGGGAAAAAAAAAGAAAAGAGAATATATATGAAGAGATAGAGATGAAAAGATGTGTGTATGTATATATATAGATATATATGAAGGGGCGAGGAAGACAAACGAGTCGAAAGAAAAAGAGCGAACTGGAGGAGAAAAGGGCTTGTTCAGCTACAAACTCACACACATACGTAGTTATATATGGGATGTGGAGTGTTAATACGGGTGCAGCGTGGGAGAGGGAGGAAACAGTGCGGAGAAGACGACAGAGGGAGTGTAGAAGAAAAAAAGAGGGGCAGTACAGATTACGAATCCTATCCCTTCCTAACCGCCAAGATGGAAGGACAAACCAGTATTCAGATGGTCAAAAGGGAACGATGACGAAAAGCTCGGCAGCGAAAGCAGGAGCAGCCACCCATGGGGAGCGAAGATGTGGTGGAGGGGGGGACCAGAGATGTGGTGGTGAGGAGCTCGCCGGGTATGCGACTCACCTCTCTTAGCCCCTGGCCCACGTTTTCTCCTTTCGAGCCAGGTCGGCTCTGCCTCCATCGCGCTGACCACTGCCGGTGCGGTTCCCGCGCAACAACACGAGGCACCAAAGAAAGTAACAGCGGTGACAAGAACACAGAGCAGAACGCAGCCACGCTCTTGCGCTGACGCGAAAAGGCTCGTGTGTCGAGGAACAACCGTGCGAGCCGAAAGGTCTCACTTCCTTTTTCTCGTGTAGTATTCAGATTAAGCTTTGGGGGGGGGAAGCAGAAAGGGCGAGGGCAATGAGGATCATGTGCCACCGCCATCATGGTAAACAGAGAGAAGCTGCAGTGGACACACACAGGCAGCAGAGCAGAAAAAAAAATCGAAGAAGGAAAAGAAAGGCAGGAAACCATCGGCAAAGAGCAGAACTGGAAATCTACGGCGCCGCAGCGCAGAAAAAATAAAAAAGAGGATGGGGCACATACGACGAGGCAGCCGAAATGATTGGGCGAGAGTGGTGATAATGGGGCTTAGGATGGAACCGTGTATGCCTTTGTACGGGGGGGGGGTGACGAAGGCAGGAGGAGAAAACGCAAAACGTCGAGATAAAACTAAAAAAACAGGAGAGACAATGGCCAAGAGCCATCGGCTCCGGCTGCTGCCCCCCTGCGCCTCCACCACCACCTTTCCCTCTCGCCGCCTCATCTGGTGTGCCAATATATATATACACATGGGGGGGGGGGGAGGGGAATCACTAGCCGCCGTGCGCTTCTCCTCCCCCACCCCCATTTCCACCGTTCCCTCGGCCACTCTCGCTCTGCCCCGCTCTCTCCTCTCGCAGATGAATGTGCGCCACCCCTCTCCTGTATGGACAGTTCTGAACGAAAAACTCAGAGGAAATGTGCCATGGTAGTCCGCAACTCAGCGAGTCGGATCGCGTTCCGCCGCACCGGTATGGCGGGAGAAGTACCGCTGCAAAGATGGTCCTCGGCCGTTGTCTGTATCGCCGCATCGATGGCGGGTAAAAGAAGAAGGGCGTACTCCGGCAGACGAGAGAGGAGAGAGGCCCGACCGTGGACGCCGAAAGACTTCAAGACCGTGTGATCGACAGCGCCGCCGTCTCCTCGAGGGCACACCCCGTCTGACTGGTCGATACAGAGTTGGATAGTCAAGAGGTGAAGCAGCCACATCAAGCAGTATTGGCGAAACAGCTCTTCCGTCGTGTCGTGCACCGTTTCCTCTTTATCCTCCGTCCTGAAGGAGCCAAATGAGGTGGGAGCACGTGCATCGCCACCATTGGCGTCGTCGCAGTGTCGCCGAGCACCATCAAGCTCTGCTGCCATCCAGCTCACCACATCAATGGCAGTGCGGTCGCTAACCACCTGCGCCTCCCCCTGCACCGCTCCCCCCTCCTCCGCGCTGGGAAAAGTGAAGATAAGCGGGTGGAAGAAAAGTGGGCCCAGTCGCCGCAAGAGGTGCCGTATGAGTACTCGTTGGTACGTTGGATCCAACGCACCAGGCATGCTGCAACGGAGATATCGTCGCTGATGCATCTTCCTCAACTGCAGAAGTCGAGCTACTAGCTGAGAGCCTTCCTCCTGGAGATGCGTTCGCAGAACCGCAGAGAGCGGCATGGTGAAGGAACGTGAGGGAGAGGTAAGGTGCTGTGACACCGACGGCGCTGCAGAGGAATGCGTTGCGGTGGGGGTACAGCAGCCAGCACGACCGAGTGGCGGCGAGCTGAGTGCCTCACCACACCACCGCATGGAGACCTCTGCCAGATCAACGATCGCTACGACCAGGTACAGGAGCAGCGACTCGGCTGCCTCAGCCATCCGACACACCGACACAGCGCTGGCGTCTTCAGTCGGTGAGCCGGTGGTCTCCGGTAACTCTTCAGCCGAATCTGTCGCATCTAGATAGCAGTTGACAGTGTAGAGGTTGGAGTGCAGCAGCTGCGCGTAGCTCACACTCAGGGGGGAGTCTTTGCAGAGCCGGTCTCCAGACATGCACGATACCGCTTGGGGGTGGTCAAGTGGCCCTAGGGTCCCTACGGCCGTGGCGGCGTGTAGCAGGAACCTCTCCTCTTTCTCAAGTGGCCCCAGATCCGCAGACGGTGGAGGGCACGTCGAGAGCCAACGAACTAAACGCGCGTGCACCTCCGTCACGCCCCGCGTACTCTCCAAAAACTGGTGTGCCACAGATGCCGCCGTCGGCGGCGGCGCACTAGAAGGTGGGCATAATGCAACATCAGCACCGTAAAGAGATCGCTGCACCGCACTTGTCACCTCTGAAGTGCTCACCTGCTCCATCGGCATCGCCGCAGCGCCGTTTTTCGTGGTCGTCGCTGAGTATGCCACGAGAAAGACACGGAGGATGTCGAGCGCGGCCCACGGCTCATGACTAGATTGAGTAGCGGTGGGGGAAGTCACGTTCATCGCACCATCCACCATCATTACGAAGAGAACCCTCTGATGAATAGTTCGCTGCACCTCTTCCTCACTCACGCTCCTCCTTTTCTTTCTCTATAGCAGAGCCTCTTTGTCCCACCCAAAGGTGGCCAGTGGCGATGCCTCTCTCCCAACCCTCCAACCCTACAGCTTCAGCGTCATTCGTGGCCGTTGTGGAACCGGAGTTGGGAGGGGCAGTGGAGGGAGGGAGGGAGGGGGAAGGCCGAAAGGGACGGCAGATCCCACGACCACCAGCTAAAAAGAAAAAGACAGAACTGCCCCACCGTAAAAAAGGGGGGAGGAGGAGGGGGAGGGTCGCGTTTTTTCTGGAGAGGCGCTGTCGTGGCCCCTGTGTGTGTGGAGGGGGGGGGGGGGGGGCCCGTACGCGAAAGGAGATGAACTAGAGAAAGGAAGAAGGAGAGGAAGAAGTAGGATGGAGCACATGGCAGTCCCTCAAGAATGGAGAGGGGGAGAAAGACACGCAGGACGGGGGAGGGACGGAGGGACACGCGTTGGACGCCCTTCCCGGAACAACAGAAGAGAGAAAGAGAGAAGAAGAAGCACGAGGGAGGGCTGAAACACTTCAACAACCGAAAAGAGAGGAGGGAGGAGGGAGATGGACGGCGGCCTGTGGGCGTTCCCCCTTTCTCTCCCCATTACCTCTACCTCTCCGATCGCGCTTGCCTCAAGGCACCGCAGCAGCAGCAGGAGACGAGAGAGAGAGAGGGGGGGGGCGTATGCTTGGAGGTGCGAGAGTGTCTTCCACCACGGCTTCAAAGAAAGGATGGGGACTCCTTTTCGTCATGGAAAAGGAAGAAAAAACAAAGGCGACGACGACTCAAGTTCTGTGTTGCTATCGTCGTTGCTCTCAGAGGAATGCCACCAACAATGAAAAGGCACGGGCACCTCTGAACGATAAAAACGATGCGGAGGGTACGCCTCACCCACCCTCCAACGACCCCAGATGAGCTAGAAAAAATGGGGAAACGAAGAAAGCAGGTGGAAGTTGGGGGGGAAGGGGGTATGCGCCACAACGCAACGGCGACAACGAAGAGGGAGAAGGGAAGGCGGCGCGAAAAGTGGGAGAGAAAAAAAAAGAAGGAGAGGCGTGGAGCAGAAACCAAAAAAAAAGTGGAGGGAAGAGAGGAGTAAGATGGAGAACAGAAGTACATACAAAAGAAAAACATCTCGCCTACATGCACACGTTCCCACCAAAACTATTATAGGCACCGAGGAGCCCTCCGTAACACCGCGAGGAGAGATCGAAAGAAAGAGAAAGAGAAAGAGAGAGTAAGGAGAAGAGAGAGCCGCACCCCGTGGCGGTTCTCTCCTCCTCTCTTCTCTATTCAGCACAAACCACCCGAGGGGCGTGAGCAGCGCAAGAAAATAGCGCGAAACCTGAAACGTGCACAAAAGCGACAAGGGGAGAGAAATTGTTTGCCGATCACTTGTCGTGACAGAGGGAGCCGCAGAATTTTGAGGAGAAAAAAGAAAGAAAGCGGAGGGAAGGTGCGAAAAGTGTGGGTAAGGGAGATAGAGAAGAGCGGAGGAAGGGAGATGAAGAGGAGGAGGAGGAGGAGGAGCGGAGAGAGAAAGCCTCTCTTTGACGATGCAATAAAAGTGAGAAGAGAAATGAGGAAGGGGAGGAGGGAGACAGCTGTGTTCCTCTGCTCTGCTCTGTAATAGTGAAAGCCCCAAAGGAGAAGCTGGAAGAACTCGACCTTCTGGCTTAACCTTCTCCCCCCCCTTCCCTTCCTACTCCATCTAGGCAAAAAAAAACATATCGGAGAAGGCAGCATCCGCCAGCTCCAAAAGAGATGAGCGCTCAGACGCTTATCTGCTCTTGCGCATACACACATCGGAGAAAAGAAGTGCAGCCGAGAGCGAACATACCAAAACAAGCAAAAGGGAAGAAGAAAGAGTGCCGCCCCCCCCCCCTCCCCTCCCAAGAAATCGGAAAATTTCGTTATCAAACGAAGAAAAAAAAAGACGTCTTTTGCAACTCCGCGCAGACACACATAAACAGAGACGTATGCTCAAACAGAAAAAAAAGTTGCAGGGGGCTTTAGAGGGAGTAAGAGCGAGAGGGAGAGGAGACGCTGTCTGTGGATTGCGCTGGCTTTGCGAGAGGAACAAAAAAGAGAAGTAGAAGGGGCATTCCTCGAGGAGAAATATAAGTAAGATAAGAAGAATAAAACATCTCGAAAAAAAAGAAGGGGGCTAAGTACAGCTCATAAGAGAAGCAAAAGAACGCGCACCCAAACAACACACATACGAGAAGAAATATTCAGAAGCGTGGCAACGTAGATTTTCTACAAGCAAGGATCCTCCTACGTTCTTGCGCATACGCACTTCCTATCACAGTCTATATTTTCGCTTCCCTCACTCCCCTCTCGTCGGTGCATTGAAGTGGTATTTTTTTTCTGTGCTCAGAAGAAAAAAGAATATGTTTGTTGCTGTTGCCGTTGTTAGTGGAAAGATGGGGATACAGAGCACCTTCAAAAGAGACAAAAAGAGAGGAACACAGAGGCATCCCCGAGCAATACGCTTCGCTTTCGATCTCTTATGGGTAATCCCTCCAATATTTTAGAAAATATGAAATATCGGGCGTTGACAACTTCTCGCTTCTTCTTTCTGTGTTGTTGATGTTGCTCGATGGAAAGAGAGAGCCTACCTTGACATCTGTCCTGGCAGTGTAAGGGGGGGGGGGGGGGGGGGGGGGTTTTTGTCACAACCCCCCCCC